>JBDJHY010737141.1:0-15031 GCA_039654485.1 Withania somnifera | reverse complement strand
CAAGCATACCCCTGGACCAGAGAGTGAAGCGATAGACCAGTACCAAGAACCAAAAGAAAATATAAGGGAGATGAAGAGAAGAAATAGAAGTAAAACAAGAAAATACACAACTGAACATGACTCGTCAAAACTTGGTACTATGCTTGTAGAGCATCTATATATATAAAAGTAAAAACTACAACCCACAATGGGGAAAAACTATAGAATTGTCATCAAAACTCCAAGTAGAATAGTTGTAGCAATAGAAGGAGGAATGGCCAGCTTGATTGTTGAATGCTCATTGTATCTCCTGAAATAGCACCAAACTAGGTCGCACAATCGTGTCTGTCCTGATGACTCGTACTAAAACCTGTATCACAAAACTATGTAGAAGTGTAGCATGAGTAAAAAAAACAATAGGTACCCAGTAGGCATCATAGGCCTGACCGGGCAAAGTAAGCATAAGCAAGGTAAAGAGTGATCAAAAGCAAATAGGACAGTGACACATAATATATAGCAGAAAATGGGTAACTCCAATAATAACAAGTAAATGTGGTGAAGGGGTCAGTTATCAGTGTGTGCAACATCAACTAACATGTAAAAAGACAAGTCACTATCAAGGTACAACACACCGAACCTAGGCCACAAGCAAATCATTACTAAACTCGACACCTACCTAGATCTCCAACATAATCAGCATAACGAAGGACAAATAAGAGAATACAAACCATTAAAATGCTAGGCTAATAGCAAATACAGCAAGTGCATAAATAGTACCTATGAGAGATAAAAGGGAAAAAACAAATTCTACTAGCAAACAAACTCGGTTGGCACCCCATTCCACCGGTAGGTACAATCAGGCAATAAAGTAACCCAATAGGTACTCCCCAACGTAAGTCTTTAAGAGTGCAGGTCAATGTGTAGGGATGCTGAAAAAATAGTGCTCGTACACTCCTCCCCGGTCATAATCTCACAGTGGAGGTCAATAGTGTCAATACACACCCTCCCCGGTCTATAATCTAGCAGCGGAGGTCAATAGTGCTTGTACACTCCATCCTCGGTCCATAATCTTACTGCGAAGTAGACCCACTGAAACTTCTGCATACACTTACCCCCTCCTACTCTAGTATATCCCTCTCCAGGGCTGTAAATCCTACGTAGTATCAGTATCTCAGGAATACCCACCTGTGGTCAGATGGTCTATTAAGGGATCTAATCCAACGTACAAATCATTGTAAATGGAAAACTAGTGGCAGAATCATCAGGGCCAAGATGCCAAAACTCTAGCTCGGACCATATATCATATCATACCACAGTGAAAAACTCAAGTCCAGCCATGTAGGAAGAATATAAATCTCGGTAGAACCCTATTGACACAATGCATTCAATATCATAAATCATGGTGATAGTGAGAAAATGGCCTCAAATGATATGAGAAAATAGCTCCATACTGCTCAAGGGCGTAGTCGTGGAAGATATAAGTATATATGAAATCAATTTCTAGGTATTACTCTGTCAAATTCAAGTTACCTTTTAGAACGTGTAATGCATCACATTACATAGAACCAATAAATATGCTAGAATGGTCGAAGGCTTCTAATTGGAATCCATAGAAGTGTTGCCAAGGCTAGTCACAAGATACCTCCTCTCCTAGCCCAATTATGGTCCCAAACCACGAGCAATCGCACCAAAGATGCCACAACAACCCAAAGGGCACCCGTTAAGGGCCAAGTACTCACCGATATAGGGAAAACTGTGGAGATACAATATCTCAGTCTGATACAACTCATTCCCAGGATCGCCCCAGGCTAGGGCACAATATCATCACACAGTGAGCCTAACTATCCAGCAAATATATATTCATCTAGGTACAATGTCATCACATAGAGCGTCTAACTATGCTAGCGAAGACACATCCATCTATCTATGACTAAGTATCCATGCACTCCCTAATCATAGGCAACACCTCAGGTAGCACACAGAATAATCAGCCTACCTATATCGGCTCTAAAGCCACCAACCTAAATTAGGTATAACTACTGAGCTCTATCATTAGTACAATCCCTTCACAACCAGTCTACAATCCAAAGTCAGTGTCTAAGCAATATACATAAAAGTTTATATTCTTCCCCCAACCATACTATGTTCCATAGTCATATTTTGAACATGTGGGTATGGCAACGCATCCCCAGGGTAGGTAACCAAGCTATAGTCCTAGACCTGATCTAGATCTTTACCATACATATACTACTCTAAAACTCAGTTTGAAAAAAGTAGACTGTAGCCTACCTAGTGTCAGTAGAAACCTCAAAATCGATGCTGAGAGAAGTGAAAAACCACAAACGAGCTCGGAACCTCACAATTCTACAAAAAAACATAATCTATGAGTCAAGAGGATTAAAACAATACCTATATTGCTATATAAATAGAGGGGTCAAAATTCGAGTAAGAACAGGTCCGAAAACCCTAATAGCTCAAAAAAGAAAATATTTATACCAACACGTAAAGTGCATCTCATTTATCATATGGTACAAAATAGGGATTAAACTCATGGTAGAAAATGAATATAAAATTCTGAAAAGTTTATATAATATAGAAAACTTTATTAAAATAGAGAAAACGAGGAATTACCTAGTAGCAACAGTCGTAGAACCACCCGGGATATGATTCCAAGGAGTAAAACCCAAACTAGACCTCTAACAAAACTGACACAAGATCATCTTCCATGGTAATTTTAGAAAAAAGGTTGAAAACTTCATTAAGAAAATGAATGAAAGAACCTTATATAGGCCTCTTAGTTCTTCTACACGATCACGGCCCACCGCCATATGATCACAATAATAGTGAGCCTGGCTTATGCAATCGTGGTATACCACCAAGGAATCGCGATAAAAAAGGGGCTTAGGCTACCGGGGTCATGATGCTTCGATACCCAGCCAGCCTCGTTTGAATAATTGATGTTCGCAAACTATTGGGAAGCTCACTCTCGGTTGGGCTTGAAGATCAATGGAGTATCTCTTATTGGCTCAGCTCATTAATCTATTACAAAAAATTCCTCAAAGAAAGAAGCCATTTTACGGTATTTTTTTATTCTCTACTTCCACTCAATCCAATATTTTAAGGTGAAAAGAAGATAGATGATCGAGAGTTACGAAATTTTAAAAGCACTGCTTCTATCCTTTCAACTTCTTCAAAGAGATGACAGATACATCACTGAAAGGTTTCATGATTACGTTGTTTACCTATAACTATTCAATACCCCTATAAAAAATTAATCACGAAAACAGAGTCTAATTTTCAACGATCCATATATTGAATATTGATGTAATCATAATCTAGACTCAATAAAATTGATAAAAAGGATATTAAGGATCATATAAGGTGAGTAAGTCTCGAAGTAACAACTTTTAAAGGAATTTAAACAATAAAACTACTAGGGAACCAACCTACTAGTCCCAAAAAGTCATAAAAGACTTGGGGCAACAACAAGAATGCTCTAAATGCATAGAAACCACGAGAATAATAGAAATAACCCCGAGGGCCATTACAATATCCAACACTAAAGAAACTTTGGTCAGTGAAAGTTAATAATAAGGGAGTACCCGAAGTCTGAAATAACAAAAATACAACATTCATATGATTCGTTCAACCTCCCGATAGCCTCCTCGACTGGACCATACGTCCAAGGTACTCCCATAACAGAAATATTCCTAAACCTTCCCTTTTTTCATCTTTTGTCAGTAACTGCCTCAGGGTGCTCGACACAACTAACCAGTCATCCAATATACCTGACTCACAAAAAAAATATACGGTATGAATCTAGTATATAACAATGAAGCACAGAGATGTGGATGGAATGGGGTGTACTTCCACTAACTCTGAAGGTAGGTTAATCTGCAGACAACCCCACTGATCTACTTTGTGATCTCATAAAGCCCCAATTAAGCCCGCAATCATCAAGTCCTCAATTCTAACCTAAAGAAGCAAGGTCCATAATTTTTGTATCCTTTCTGTCTACTCTGTGCTATCTAGAACATAACATGGGTAAATCTGACTCCCTCTGAAGTATCTTGAATCAAATTAGAAATTTGAGGATGAATCTCAACACTACTATACCCACCAATTGATGATCTACAATACTGTAAAAAGTCTCAAATGGTGCCATCTGAATGCTAAAATGATGGTTGTTACTATATGAGAACTCTTCAAAGATAAATGTTGATCCCAGCTACTAGCTTAATCAAATACAATCGTGGAACACATCCTAGAGAACCGGGGTGGTCTGCTCAGACTACTAGACTGTCTATAGGTGAAAATTCATACTCAAAGCTCCGTCTGCACCCATCAAACATTGCACATTCCTCAGGAAATGTGAAGGAAATCATGTGCCCTTTTCTGATATAACAGAAGCTGGCACCCCATCTAGATGAAGAATCTCCCTAACATACAAGATAGCAAGTCTCTTGGCTCCCAAGAAGATGAAGTCGGTAGAGAGTGAGCGAATTTTGTCAATTAATCCACAATGATACATGCACATTCATGAACCCTGGAAGTACAAGGGGGTCCAAAAAAAACTCCCACTCCCACTCAGGAATAAGGAGTTGCTGCAACACACCAACTTGACTGTGGTGCTTGAACCTCACCTGCTAGCAGTTCAAGCATCAAGAAAAAAAACCATGAATGGCATCATCTGAACACTAGAATAGAAATTGTTATTATATAAAGTTGTAGCAAGGCCAAATGCCAGCCTCAACCATTACCAAGATCCAGGACATGAGATCGCGATATAACCTGAGGTGTCCAAATACTCTGCTTGTACTAGTTGTTAGTTTGTGGATGGAAAATCGATATTGTACTATCCTCAGCAAATCAAGAAGTAAATTGGTTGCCCTAGTCTGCAGTAATAGAAATTGGGACCTCACAAAAGAAAAATACCCCTCGAACATAAAGGTAGCAAAATTCTCTACACATCTATAATATTCCTAGGGGTACGGAGTATCTGTAAAATAGGCCTCTTAAGGAATGGTCTAAATCAAAACATCCATCCTGGAGCTACAAGGACTAATGCCTATCAATAACATCCATCAGAAACTAACAAAACTCTACAGAAGATACCCCAAGACTATCAGATCCTCTAGTTTAATCGACTAACAACATCAGTAAAAATGAACCGACATCAACCGACAAACCAACAACATTAGGTATCAAAATGGTAGCTGACCTTAGCTGTAAAGTCAACCCTACTTTCGGCCTAGAGACTAAAATCATGATGACTATCTGAACCACTATTATCAAAATCAACCAATCAACCTGAAATTAGTTGGGAATCGACCCAAAAGGACATCTCAAAACATAAGGAATGATCACCCCAATATACTCAGTCATTCTACTCACACAGTTGACAATAACCACATGTCACAATTCTAAACTCAGTTGTTGTCATCTCATATCAAAATGGTGCGACATGCAAAGACATAGTGCCATAAAAAAGCCAAATGTGCAAAACTAGCTATCATCACAAATCGAGAATAGGGATGAACCCCAACTACTCATAACCTTCTAAAGCTAAGTGCCCTAAACTCAAAACTTGAAAACCTCCCGACTTTCAGACAAAGAACACAATCACGAAATCGGATCACAATTGGTATAAACCAATCATAGGTCTAAATACAAAAAATCATAGGAGAAGCTACATCAATATCCACTCACGAGGATCAAGCCATCACAGTACTGGAAATGAATCACATAAATGGGTATATGAAATCCTCTAGGATACTACAAACTCAATCCACAACTAAAAGAGCACTTCCACCTACCAGAATAGTTACATGCCTAAGGAAAAAAGACTAACCATAAGCAAACATGACCGAGGAAACCCCAGAGATAACAGCTAACCCCATTTAACCCTAACATAAGAGAAGGATAAGGATAACTATCTGATAATTAATCCAGAAGAGATGTAAACGAACAGAAAGAGCAATTCATGTACTCAGTAAATTACTCACTTTGGGTCTCTCTAGAACCAACTGATAAAAGTCACAGATAGTGCGGTAAAAACCTAGAGCTACCAAATAGCTCGTGGTCGGACAAGATCACTATAGATAACAAGGTATCTTCTCGTAAGAATGAAGAAACTACGAAACTGCAATATTAATAAGCACCCCACAAGGTACTAGCTACTTGACTTAAACGTAAGACAGATCTTAACTGGCAAAGGTCTAAGGACCCCTTCAACATGCCGACATATATTGGTCACCACTAAGATATAATCATAATATAACACTCCCATACCTAGGGAAAACAGGGTAACTTGCCCATGCCCAACAAACTTACTAAGACCACCTATCAAAAGAAGGCCCAACTCTGCTATCTCACATTATCTATAGGATAAACTAGACAAACAACTCAAATCCCTCACTAGGATCCACCACAAAAAGGTTTCCTTCTCACTATGGGAAATACAAAGACCCCACGAACAATATCCACCAATTAGGGTAGGACAAGGCAAGGGCTCTCAAATATTAAGACCCCACAAACAATATCCACCAATTAGGTTAGGACAAGGCAAGGGCTCTCAAATCTCTGCTAGGATATAGTAAGGCCCGTCTAAATAAGGGAACTCAATCCTGAAACTATATGACAACAACCTAATAAGAAATCACAGGCATTTCCCTAAGATAATAGATAAGCCTCAGATGGCCAACGAAATCACAACCCAGGCCCCACCAAAGAACCATACAAAAGAGAGCCACAAAAAAACATGAGCCTAAAAGCAAGGCCTAAACCCAGTCCATGACACAACGTCAACAAGGGTAAGATTACTCAAGTTAGAACAAATAAAGCAAGAAATAAATAATTCAGAGTCATGTCGAAGTCAACATAAGACCCCTAGGCAGGGAGTAAAGTAAAATTGCATCATAACTAGAGTTCGAAGGTAACTCACCCAAAGCATCTTGCACAAGGCCACAAATTGAAAGATAAAAAACCACTGCAAGACTCTGCTGACCACCCTAACTAAGGCATAAACAACTGGGGCACTCCCAGGACTAAAAATCGATCCCTCTTCAAGCATACCAGAACTATTAGTACCACCACCCGCCCTAACTAATACATTAATGTGAGGCTGCAATCGGTGTTAACTGTATGGCCAGATGCTATGGTACACCTTTAGCCCAATATCCTAGCTTACCAAATTCATAAAAATTTGGTCCTGCTTTGACTAGGACCACAAAATAAACTACTTTGGAAACTACGGCCCTGCGATCCTGAAGATACACCCCTAATGAGTTAACTATTCTAAGCATTTGGGTCTATTTCAGATGACTAAAAGAAATATGAACAATCTGTCTAGAACTTCTGCTGAACTCATTATCTATCATATGCTCACTCATAAATTGGGTGTTATTGGAATCCTTCTGAAAACTCAAAGGAAAAACTAAACGGGTTGAACCCAAACTCTGGTTATTATGCCCAGGCTACTGTGCCAAAAGAACCTTAGGAAAAGGGAAATTCGTGGCCTTATGTCTGAATCTACCAAATATAAAAAAAACCCCAAGGGTGTTCATCCCTCAAATCTCGAGATAGATCACAGCATGCCTTCATCATCCGGTAGAATTCCTGACCACCATCACCAAAAGGTCTCACGAAAAGCCTCCTCGAGGGATACCACTATCTGAACAACTGTCCAAAGGTATGGCTTGCTACTACCAAGTGCTTGTCATTATACAGAGTGGAAAAATAGACTTTTCAAACTCATCTTTCCATGTCTCATAACATACGGTGCAAGTATATTTGTAATCGTCCTTTCAAACGATAGTGCATAGTTCAAAATGTTCAAAGACCCCTACTAGAAACCAATAACTCATCGTTAATCGATACTCCTCTTCAGACACCCACAAGTACTTCTGAATGAATTCTGGTGCTCTGTAAAACTGGCATGATAGTAAACCCTGCTGGAGCCCAAGTGACTCCAAAACCCTGTTCCTAATGATATGGTCTTCTTATGCTTGCTTCCGATTCTAAAACTCCAAGAATACACTCAGGAATCTCACAGGTGCCCACCAATGGCCTGTTCCTAGTCACTTAAAAAGAGTAGAGACAAATGAAGCGATAGCAAAACTCAATGACCATGCAATGCACATAAGGAGTCAAGAAGTGAGAGTCGTTCCTAAAGAATAGCATATAGCCTCCCAAAGATAAGACACAGTGTCCACGTACTAATCCACATGATTCTACCAAACACTTGATCCTATAAGCAGAGAAACCGATGAACCTAGAGATATGATACCACTTTGTCACGACCTTAAAATTAATTTGTGAGAGAGTTCACATCCCACATGTAAAGAAGCCTACCCTTGGCCTAGAGCATAAAATGATAGACTGGTACCAAGAACCAAACTAAAAGAGAAGGGAGATGGAGAGAAGAAATAGAAGAAAAAAACAAAAATACACAACTGAACATGAATCCCAAGAACCTGGTATCATAGGTGTAGAGCACTATATATAGAAAAGTACAAAGCGAAACCGACAATGGGGAAAAACTACAAAATAGCTATCCAGACTCCAAGTAGAACAGTTGTAGAGACAAAAAGAGGACCAACCACCTTGTCCACCAACTTCTCAATGTATCTCCTGATACAGCACTAAAATAGCTCGTACGATCGCGTTCGTCCTGATGACTTGTAATAATACTTGCATCACAAAAAGATATAGAATTATAGCATGAGTACAAAAAACAATGTGTACCTAGTAGGCATCATAGGCCGACCGAGCAATAGTAATCATAAGCAAGTTAAAGAGAAATCAAAGCAGACAGGACAGTGACACATAGCATATAACAGAAAAAGGGGTAACTTTAGTCATAGCTAGTAAATATGGTGAAGGGTCAGATATCAGTTTGTACAGCATCAACTAACATATAAAAAGGGAAGTCACTATCAAGGTATAATACACTGAACCTAGGCCACAAGCAAATCATGATCAAAACGCTACACATACCTAGACCTACAATGTAACCAGCATAAACAAGGACCAATAAAATAATACAAACCATCAACCAACTAAGCTAATAGCAAATACAATAAGTGCATGAATAGTACCTATTAGATAAAAGAGGGAACAAACAAAGCCTACTAAAAGTCAAACTCGTTTGGCACCACATTCCACTAATTTGTACAATAAGGAAACCAAGTAACCTAATAGGTACTACCCCCTATGATTCTTGAAGAGTACAGGACAATGCATAGTGATGGAATGCAAAAGAGTGTTGAAACGTAAATAGTGCATGTAAGAATCCCCTCACCCCAGTTCATAATCTCACAGTAGAGGTCAATAATGCTCGTACGCTTCCTCCCTTGGTCATAATATCATAGTGGAGGTCAATAGTCCCTGTACTCACCCTTCCCATTCCATAATCTCACGACGAAGGTCAATAGTTCCTGTACACTCCCTCCCCAATTTATAATCTCCTAGCAGAGCAGGCCCACGGAAGCTTTCCCATATACTTACCCTCCCTACTCCAGTATACCCCTCTCCCAGGTTGCAACTCCTACCTAGTAGAAATATCTCAGGTATAGCCACCCACGGTCAGAGGTTCTATTGAGGGATACAATCCTACGTACAAATCTTCATAAACAGCCAATTAGCAGCATAATCATCAGGGCTAAGATGTAAAATCTTGGGCTCAACCTTAAATGGATGATAAAATAGCTCCATATTATTCGTAACTAGAATCCATAGAATGGTTGTCAAGCCCTAGTCATAAGGTACCTCCTCTCCTAGCCAAACTATAGCCCTAAGCCACGAATAATCATACCAAAGATGCCACAGTTGCCTAGATGGTGCCTATGAAGGGACACGTACGCACCCATATAGGGAAAAATAGAGCTATCATAGCTCAATTCGATACAACTCACTATCAAGCTTGCACTAGTTTAGGGACAATATCATCACACAGCGAGGCTAATTATCCAACTAAGTCGTATCCATCTAGGTACAATGTCATCTCATAGGGCTGCTAACTATCCAGTGAAGCCACATCGAATATTTACGGCCAAGTCTTCACACATGCCCTAATCATACGCAATAACTCAGGTAGTACACAGAATAATCAGCCTACCTAAATTGGCTCTAAACCCACCAACCTAAATTATGGGATATCTACTAAGCTCTAATCACTAGTATAATCCCCTCCTAACCGGTCTACATTCCAGAGTCAGCATTCAAACAATACGCACCAAAGGTTATACTCCTCATCCAACCATACTATGTTCTAGAGTCGGCGTTGAACACACAAGTAGGGCAACGCAGCCCCAGGATAGGTAACCGATGTACAAGTCAGCTAAGCAGGTCATAGGCTGAAAAAATAAGCATACTAGGGCCCAACTAGCAGTCATATCCCCGAGCAAGTTCTTTACCTTACATATACTACACTAATACCCATTGTGAATAAAGTAGATTGTAGCCTACTTGGTATTGGTGGAAAATTTAAAAATCGTACTGAGAGAAGTGAAGAACCATGAATGAGCTCGGCAAGACACAAATCTAGCATAAACATAATTCATGAGTCAAGAGGATTAAAACAAGACCCATATTTCTATACCAAAATCCAACTAAGAACTGGTCTGAAAACCCTAATAGCTCAGAAAAGAAAATATCAATGCCAACAAGTAGATTGCAGCTCATATATCATATGGTACAAAATAGGGCTTAAACTCATGGTAGGAAATGAAGATACAAGCCCATAAAGTTTATGTAATATAGAAAACTTTATCACAACAGTGAAAATAAATAATTTCCCAGTAGAAACAATCGTAGAACCGCCGGGATATGATTTCATGGAGTAAAACCACAAACTAGACCTCTAACAACACTTATACAAGCTCAGCTTCCATGGAAATTTAAGAGAAAAGGTTTAAAAATTCATCAATAAAATAAAGGAAAGAATCTTATAAGGCCTACCATGTCTTCTACGCGATCGCGACCCACTAGGATGCAATTACAATAAATACTAAGTTTGTAAGATGCAATTGTGGTACACCGCCATGCGATAGTAATGCATAAGAGGCCTAGGCTATGAGATTGCAGCCAAGGCCACATTATCATGATTCTTTGGGACACACCAAGCTTCGATCAAAATAATTAAGGCTTGCAATGGAAATGAAGTTCGATTTTGAGGATCCATATACGGAATCTTTATGTAATCGGTATTCGGACTCAATGGAATTGATGAAAAGGAGATTCAAGATTAGATAATCTAAGTAAGTCCCAAAGTATACCAATAATTAGAGAAATTTAAACCATAAAATTGTCAGGGAACCAACCTACTGGTCCCGACAAGTCATAAACGACCTAGGAAAGTTACAAGAACGCCCTAAACACAGATAAACTGCAATTATCATAGAAATGGCCCTAGGGCTATCAGAGTTTAGTTTTTTCCAATGGATCATTAATGACTTGATTCCCTAGTTTTTTTATCTTTGAGTTTTAAATTCATTGATCAAAACTTGTTTATATTTGACATTTTTTATCTTTGACACCATT
This sequence comes from Withania somnifera, assembly GCA_039654485.1. Taxonomy (NCBI): domain Eukaryota; kingdom Viridiplantae; phylum Streptophyta; class Magnoliopsida; order Solanales; family Solanaceae; genus Withania; species Withania somnifera. The sequence goes on along the minus strand of JBDJHY010737141.1, from coordinate 3,511 downwards.
ATTATCTTTTATCCCCCTTATCCTCGCGAAACCCATTCGATTTAGAGTAATTGTATTTTAGTTCTTAATTCCTCGATTGCCTCACATATAATTATTCTCCATAGATTTAATCCCAATTCTTGTTGGATAATTATACTTGACAACGTGTTGCATGTACTTTTAGTACAATTGAGCGTGTCATTGTTTTATCTTTCAAAGATTTCTGAAATTTTGGGGAAATGGTATAAATTATTTAGAAACTTGAAGAATATTCAAATAATTCAAAAGCAAAAAGAGTTGCCACTTAATTCTTGAAAGAAATTAAGAAAACTAAAATAAAAAATTTAAATTTTGAATAGAAAAACAAAATTTAAATTTTGAAACATTCTGGGTAAGGATTTTCATAATGTCTTGAGAAAGATTTTAAGACACCGGGTAACATCCCAAAAAGGGTTGACCAAACGCTAAAGCACTGAAAATGACTAACTTTGAAATACTTGATTCATTATGTTTGAAAACCATTGAAAACTTGCTAAAATATAAAAATAACTAAATTTCACTGGATTTACAAACATAACTACTTTGGAAAATTGGACAATTTTGAAAGGTATAGTTGTTTTTGAAAATTCTTTGAAAAAAGCAAAGTGGCTATTTTTTGAAAATAGCCAAAGTTATTCAAATTTATTTAAATCTTTGAATGAAATAACATCCATCCTTAAAAAAAATTAGTTCATTTTTTTATTAACAAACAAGAGTTGAGGCCATTTTTATCAAAACTTTAAGAAAGCTTAATCGTTTTATAGAGGTGATGATGCTAACTTCATAAAAAACACAAGGTTAGTTAAAATTGATGAGACCTTTTATAAGAAAGGAATGAATTTTTATTAATAAAAAGAAAGGTCTTGTATTTTATTATCCCTCTTTTATACGATGACATAAAATTATTACTTATATTTGAAAGAATTTTGAAGTTTTACATTAGATGAACTATTCTGTGAATAAATGAAAATGTCATTTTCTTATAAAAATTTTAAAAAATTGGATATTGAGAAATGTCAATTAATGATATATTTTCATTTCATTTAACAACATGAATTAAGGTAAACAAATACAATGAATAAATAGAAGAAAATGAAAATAAATTCAAATGTTAACAAGTCGGGGATTTTCTTCGATTAAAATTATTTTATAAAAAAATAAATTCATAAGGAGGAGAGTTAGAAAAACTAAGTTAGGAAATTAACATTGGGACCAAGTTATCATTCATGGCCTTTGGCCACTCTTCAATGAGAGCTTCTGGTCTTCATGCTTTCATCCTAATTTTGGACTTGGTTGAGTTAGTGTAAGGATGGCACTCACCAACTCACTTATATGTAAGTCAATCCGTAGTCTGAAATGATATAGATGGATAGATATGGATGGATGGACGGACGGATGTATGGATGGATGGATGGATAGATGGACGGAATAATGGATAGACAAACAAATAGATAGAAAGATAGATAGACTGAATGATTGAATGACCGACAGGCTAAAAGAAAGACAGACAGAAAGATATACAGATAGAAAGATACATAGATACATAAAATAATAGATAGATGGATAGACAGACAGACAGAAAAACGAATACATAGGGAGAGAGAGAGAGAGAGAGAGACAAACAGACAGACAGACAGACAAAAAGGCAAATAAAAATACAAACACATAGATAGATACAAAAAAATAATCCAATTATCACAACCCAATTTCTTAGGTCATGAGGGTTCAATAGAATACAACTAATGTGCAAAGTAAATACATAAATTTATATAAGGAAATGGTAAAGCAAAAGTATAGATACAATAAAACAATTCCCAAACCTGGTATCCAGTACATAGAGCTATAAAATATGAATATAACTCAAAAAGTAAAAACTGTATAATTTTTCTCAAATACAAATGACAGGAACTATACAGTATGAAAGGTAAAGTAGACCCCAAAAGCCAAGAGTCATCCTCTTTCTCTAATATGGTCAACCAGCAAGAATCAGGAAATCATCTTTAACCACTCGTACTCGGATCTTCTCCAAAAAGATGCAGAAATATAGTATGAGTACCAAAAGGTTAAAGCAATCGGGTAACCAGTAGACATCATCGGTTGGCTAGGACCATATAAAAAATGAAAGTAGTAAATAGACATATAAAGGAAAACATATCACATAAGTCAACAAGTAGAGCATATAGATAGAAACTAGCTAACAAGAAAGGTAAGTAAGTAACCCTAAAATCTAGCTAAAAGTAATGAAGATTTAGGCAAATATAGGTGAGAATTTACCTAAATCATGCCCAACTAACAAGAAGTAATAGAAAATAACAGATATATTGGTACACTAGTAACCTTGATAAAGGAATAGAAGGGATGAGACAGCTACATCCAGGTAATGCAATAATACAAGGCATGAATGAACACGAAAAGAAAAGTCGTCATTTAACCATAATATGTAATAAACCTTATGGTAATTTATAATAAATACATAATGTTTTGCATTATATAAAATTTCATTAGTTTTCTCAAGTCATTTATGACTTTCTTGGACCGGTAGTTCAGATCCCTGGCGACTCGGTTGAGAAATATCTCAAATTGCCTATTTTAGAGCCTAAAACTAGGTACTCATTGACAAAAGTTAACTTTTCTTCAAGATGAGCTCGAAATTAAATTCTAAAAGTTTTGTTAGCTATGGAATGCCAAAGAAAGTCCAGATTGACCCTATATTTGTGTTTCATAGTTTTTGTTTGCAATTTGTGCCAGTTTATGGATTTTAGTTAAGTTTTTAGCCTAAAGGGGAGCTCAGGTGGTAATTTGGTGTTCAGAGTATCGGATCGGAATTCTAATACTTCCATCAGTTCTAGAATGGTGAATTAGGATAGTTTTACCCATGGTACACTTCTCAAAGTGTTCATTCTTGATTTGAGTCATTTTGTATAAAGTAGAAAATTTCCTAGTTTTGGTTAAAGCTTGGTTGGGGGATCCATCTTGCTCAAACGACCTTCGATGTCAATTCCATTGAGTTCGTAATTTTTTTTCCACATAAAATAAATATTTTCAAAAATAGGCTCTGTTTGAATTTCGATCCCCGAATGAATTTCAGGTCAGTTACTGGTTTTCTAGTGCAACTTTTACCGATTTATTAGTCAAAAGTGCCGATAAATCGTCCATGACCAATAAATCAACTAAATTTCCAATCAATTAGACCCTATGATGTCCGATTAAGAGGACCAAATATCCAATAAAGCGGAAAGTACCGATTTAGCAGCATTTTTGTCCGATAAAGTAGAAGCCAAGCCCTTTTATACAGTTTCTTCACCCGTTTTTAGGTATTATTTTACAACACTTTTTCCTTGTTTTCTATCATCTACTAGTTCAAATTGCCTTACAAAAACCTCTTAACGTTCATAGAAAGTTCCTTGAAGGTTTTGCACATCATCATCATCTTCAATAAGTAATTTCTTCTGCTAAAATTCATTAAATTTAGAGCTTTTCTCCATTAATGCCC
>JBDJHY010737032.1:0-15607 GCA_039654485.1 Withania somnifera | reverse complement strand
TCTCGTTCAATCCATAAACACGTGCAATCCCATCTCCAACTGAGACCACTCGACCGATTTCATCCACTTGAAAATTCATGTAAAAGTTGTTCCTCAAACCATAAGGCGTAGGGCCTTGTATTTGAATAAAAAGATCAATCTTTCATCTAAAGCTGCAAATCTGTCCTTGACTTCCTCCTGGGTAAGATGAAGAACATCTAGATACTGGAATTGGAGTAGAATTAATAGGGACTCGGGGGTCCTCCGCAGGACCTAGGAATAGAATAGGCGGCCGTATAGTCGTTAACAAAAGAGCTAGCCACATTTATGGAAATGTTGGAGAAGGAAAATAGAATAGAACAAAGTTAGGGGGCGAAGCGGTTCCTGGCGTGAAAACTCCCCTTATTGGAGGGCAATAAAATACTCTAACGATTCCTGCCTTGGTTGATGATGAATTACCTTACTCCATTTCCATACCAGGTCTAGGGGTATAGTCTATTCTATAATTGATTTTTTTTCGAGAAAAGGCCCCCTCCTTCAATATCATGATTGGGTCGACCAGGCCAGATCATGAGTGAATAGAAAAAAAAAATGTAAATAGCTGTTCCAGCTGAAATACTTGGAATAATTCTACCACTTCTACTAGGAGTAGCCTTTTTAGTGCTAGATGAACGTAAAGTAATGGCTTTTGTGCAATGTTGAAAGGGTCCTAATGTAGTGGGATCGTTAATATGAGCAAAAGATAGGAATGCCTAAATCCCGCAGAAAAGAACTCACTCCGGGAGGAGTGGGGGGGGGGTATTCAAAAAGGGGAGCCGCGAGTTCTTTCTTTCCTTGTAGGAAGGTCTTGGTTTGGTATGGCATTAGAAAAAACTTGTTATGGTTATGCGGGTAGGTAAAACCGACCGAAACCCCTACTTTTTCTAGCATGACAGTAAGCACGGACTGACAGCAAGGAGTCAATTGAATGATCAAAACATCGGTTGCTTCCACTTGTGGCCTTCTTCAACCGCCTTGACACCAATACTCTAAACGAGACCAATACTATAAAAAAGAAAGTAGCTTTAATCATAAGAGAAGAAAAGTTCACAGAAGATGTTCAGAAATAATGATTTTCACTATTCGTCAAAGTTGTAGATAAGAGAAGGGCTTAAGTAGGACTCCAGGAGCGTGTGTAAATGATAGGAATGGTCCTTTATCTATTTAGTTGTAAGGTTCAAAATGGTCTCTTAAAGTATTACTTGAATAGTTTTGATTCTTTATTAGGTTGTGAGTAGCTTAGGTCATGAAAATTTTGACTATTTTTATTTTTAAAAATTAAAATTTTGTTCGATTATAGAGTCAAAATAATTTCTCAAAGTATTACATGAACAGTTTTACTTTTTAAAGTTCTATATCAAAAATTTACCTAGCTCTGATTGTTATAATTTGAATTCACATTTAATTTATATCAAAACTCTCCCATTTTAATCATTTTCTTTGTTAAACGACACCTTTCTTCACTAGCAATTGCTTCACATAAGATGAGAAAAAGTGGCTCATTTTACTCTTAAATTTCATATAGTTTAATCAATATTATTTCTAAAACATTGAAACCAATAATATTGCGTCTCTTATTTTTAAAATTTTAAAAATTAACTAACTTAATAAAATGTCAAACTTGACTACTGTCACACTTCATCTTCATCCCTCCCTCCCTCCCTAGCCACACACCACTAACACCACCACCCTGCACCCTCCACATGTCCATACCTTTCCATTTTCATAAAAAAGAGCACAACATGCATTATTCATTAACGAAGAAACGATGCTCTTTCATCTTCACAGACTTAGTGATCGTAAATGTAAGTTAACAACCAATTTCTTGCTATCATCATTTAGAGGTATTTCTTCTAATTTACAATCGTGTCAAATAAATCACCGAAACAAACTTCTAAAAAAATCTTCTAGTAGATTTTTAAGGAGAGATAACACAATAAATTATGTGTATTAACTACAAATATTTGAGTCTGAATTTAAGACAATAAATGTTTTCCCTGTTGTACTCTAATTTTGCCTTCTCCATTGAATTAAATTTGTTAACAAAACACTCATCTTTCTTCTCTGTACACTAACATTAATGAATATGTTAAAAAATTATTTAAAACTATTATCGTCTTATGAGTTTCACATTTAAATTACTAAATATTCACATAATCTCCTTTTTTTTTTTTTACTCCATAAAAAAATATGAGTAATATGACATATTATATGAACATCACGCTCCATAAGCTAACTCCTTGAGAAGGTAAACAAATTTTAATCACTTTCAAATGCACGTTACAAACATTTTTTTATCTTTTTCCGAACGGACCAGCCCAAAAGGTATTAGACCAGATCGGTACATTAACCAAGCCAGTCGATACAGTTCAGGGAATCCGGACCAGTCAATCAACCCTGACCGGACTGTAATTTTAATTTTTTTTAAAATTTTTAGGATCCGTTGTGCTTGATCCAAAAAAAAGCCGTTGGGACTAAATTTTGACCTTTGCCAACAGTCATTAACGGCTATTTTAGCTATTTTGTATGATGACTACGTAAGAAAAATTTAGATCCTATTACTGAAAAGTTCCACACATTTGATGTTCTTGATCCTAAGCCTGATGGAGTAGAGAATGTTATAGTTGGTCTGGGAGCTTTCAATGAATGTCTCTGTATGACTCGCTTGAATAACAATGATGTTTGAGATATTGGTGATGAAGGAATATGGAGTAAAGGAACCATAAGGGATTTAATAATTGAGCCTCAATAGGGAGCTCTAGTGCCTCTTTTCAAGACAGATAATGGTGAACTAGTTTTGTCAAAAGACTATTATGGAGAAATATTAGTTGTTGCATATAAACCTAAGAATGATAATATGTCACACGTTTTTGTTGACGGAAAGACAGAATATATGTATGGTGCACCACTAACTATGTTGTAAGCTTGATCTCGCCAAAAGGAGTAGTTCACAGACATGGTAAGAAACCAACTAGAAAAGTGTACCCTTTTCTTCAACGTAATAGTCGGCGCATAATTTATTTCTTTTCGTTTTGGCACCTCTAGCTTTTTGGGTTTCTACTTTCTAGATGGATAATTTAGTAATAGTAATTTTATAAAAATAGAAGTAACAAAGAATTTTACTCCTATTTAAGCTGATCCTATAGGGTAATACCAACGTAGCCCTTCCACCATGGGAAACCAAAGAAGCAAGCGATCTCTTCAAACACAATTACCTAATGGCATATCTACCCCCATGAAATCGCTATGATTATTCTCTCAATTTTACCTGTTAAATCCCTTTTACGATTCAAGTGTGTTTCTAGTGTGTTTCTATTGTTAAAAGAAAAAAGTCAAGAGCCTTCTTGTAATAATGAATCAATAGACAAATATACATGAGTAGTTTATATAGTTAGGTTATAAGATAAAAATAAAAAGATTAAAATAACCCTAAAACCTAATATATGCTAATATCCCCTCTCAAACTAAAGATGCTACAACGATAAACATTGAGAGTTTGTCAGACAAGAAACAAAAGTACGAAGTCGATTGTGCTTTCGTAAACATATCAATAATCTGTAAGGAAGAAGGAACAAATGGCAATGTGATGGTGCCGATCTGTAGGTGGTGGAGAGTGACATGACAATCAATCTTGATATGCTTGATTAGCTCATGAATATTGTATTATGAGCAGTCTGAATACCACTTGGATTATCATAATGTAGCGGATTAGGGTGACAAAGAGAGATACCCATATCAGCAAGTAACCAGCGTAACCAAATAATCTCATAAGTAGTTAAGGCCATGGAGCGATACTCAACTTCTGTAGAAGACCTAGAAATGACATCTTGTTCCTTGCTCTTCCACAAAATAAGCGAGTCACTAAGGAAAATAAAAAATTCAGTAGTCGACTTACAATCTTTAGGATCACCAGCCTAATCTGCATTACAGTAAGCGCGCAACTCTAACGAGGATGTAGAGGGAAACAAAAGGCTCTGAAACTGAGTGTCTCGAAGATACCTGAGAATACAAAGCACAGCAGCACAGTGAACTGAAGTAGGGGCAGTGACAAAATGACTAACCACGTGAATAGCATGCGTAATATCTGGGTGAGTCACCGTAAGATAAACCAAACTGCCAACAACAGTATGATAAAGACTAGAATCCTCCAAAGGAGTACCATCTAATGGAGAATATCTAGCATTAGTCTCAAGAGGAGTATCAACGATCCAACTATCAGTGAGACGAGCACGATCAAATAGATCAGCTACTTTGATTGAGATAAGAGATAACCTTTCGGGGAATAGGCAACCTCAATTCCCAAAAAGTAACGTAGCATACCCAAGCCTTTCATAGCAAAGCAACGTGCCAGCTCAGGCTTCAAAGATTGAATTCCTGTATTATTATCACCAGTAATTATTTTTTATCAACATACAAGGATAATAGAATACGACCTATCGTTGCACACTTAACAAATAGTGCCGAATTATGCTGACTAGGAAGGAAGCCAAGCGAAGTGATCGCCTTAAAAATTTCCCAAACCATGCATATGGTGCTTGTTTAAGACCGTAAAGAGCTTTGTGAAGCTTGCAAACTTCACCTGGCCGATGAGCAACACCGGGAGGGGGCATCATGTAAACTTCTTCATAAAGATCACCATTAAAGAAGGCATTCTTGACATCCATCTGAGATATTTTCCACCGACAAATAGAAGCAACAACAATTAGAGTGCAAACAGTTGTCATTTTTGGAACGGAGGCAAAAGTTTCTTTATAATCCATGCCATACTCCTGTAAACACAGATGGATTCGTAAGTGGAACAAACTCCTTATCAACCTTAGACTTAAGGAGATTCTCTTCTGCTAACAGTTCATTAACCAAAGAATCAACAGAATTGTCCCACGCAATCCCTCAAAATTATTCTGAAGGGCCATCAGAAACTGTACCAAACATTGTTCTTCTCTATGAGCGATATACGATTTAAATTCTCGTAGCTTTACAAACTCAGTGAGAGCCAACTGATCTCAGAGATTAGACATGGCAGAATAGAACTCTTGGATACTCATATCATCCCGTTGAAGTGCGTGAATATTCATCTTTAATTGATATTGTTTGGCAAAATTGGACTACGTGTACAATCTAGACAGATGATCCCAAACCTTCTTGGCTGGTACTTGGCCAACTGAACCCCAATAGAATGCGTCACAGAATTGATGATCCACGTGATGATCTTCGAATTGTCAGTCTCTCATGTGTCGAACAATGTAACATAATCGGTATCCTTGTCATTTGTAGGCTTAACCTTCAAACCTATGATATAACTCTACATCGATTTTCCATGTAAGAAGTTCTTCATAACATAATTCCAATACGTGTAGTTCTTACTATCTAACTGCACACTAATCGACTGAAACGAATCATCCTTACGAGCCATGATGAATAAAAAATTCCCAAATATCAAATCTCGAAATCCCAAAGTAAAAAAGAAATCGAAATTCCCAAATAGCCCACCTAAAAGATTCGAATACTCTCAAATTGACAAAATCCAATCAAACAAACGAATGCGAACTAGATCAAATCATATGAAAAAACCAATTCTGCAACATAGAAATCGCATCAAAATATCTAAAAAAATTAAAAAAAAAAACAAATTCACCGCGGTGAGTTCGATCCGCGTAGGCCGTTGATAGATGTTAACTACTTCCATCAATCAAAGAGAATGCGACTCTTGATACCATGTTAAAGTAGAGAAGAAGCCTAGAGCCTTCTTATTAGTATGAATGAATAGACAAATACACAAGAGTAGTTTATATATTTAGGTTACAAGATAAAAATAGAAAAGATTAGAATAACCCTAAAACCTAATATATGTTAATACGAAGTTGATGGAACTGACGAAATTTCTTTTTCAGACTTGAAACTTCAAATATTGACTAAAGCCAACTATTTCAATTCAAAAGCTTCTAAAACTGAAAATTTCTCAAAAATCTCAACTTTTTACTCCAATTTTAAAACAGCCCACAATGAACCAAACATGACCCGAAGAAACTATCGAGAAAAGCAAAATAGTAATTTTATAAGAAAAACAAAAAATAAATGTAAGTATCATTACAATAAAATATGGTGCAAGGGTACATGTTCTCGCACTCTCAATCTTAAGTAATATTTTCTTTTTGTGAGGCCTTAATCTTGTAGTCTACAAATAGTCAACTCTCTTCCATTTTAAAGACATCTTATTCTTCATTCTAAAAAAGGCAATAATAATACTCTAGTTAGTGTATGCTCCAAGTTCTTTTTGTATTTGTTTTTGTATTTAGTGGTCTTCAGATTGTTATTGCAACTCTGCCTCGAACACACACATATTGCTAGATTCTATTTGAACAATTATCTATTCATACTCTAACTCTAACGCTAATAAATCAATCTAACAAGAGCTAATTCGAAACGTGTACTTTTGAGTCACTTATAAATTCATAAACTATACTAAAATCACAGTAAACTGTTGTACAGTAATTCAAATTTTTGGCAATAATAATGGGGTATAATTTTTTAAGGACGCACAAGTAGGTTGCGGAGTCAAAATAATTATCTTTCTCTTGATATTTTTATTTTAAAATAGTTGGGATGAGTTTATTTTTCTTGAGTTAATTTGAATAATTCTTAAGGCTAAGTTAAATTAGATTAATTTAATATTTAAAAATTAAGATTTAAATATTTATAAACCTTTTAAATTAAAATTTAGATATTCCTAAACTATATAAAAGGTATTATAAGTTGCAAAAAAAATTTTAAACATGATTAAAAAATACATCTTAAAATATTAATTAAAATTTACATTCTTTAAATTTTTTTAAAAAAATATGTCAACTATTTTGAAATAAGGAAGTATTTTATCCCTACTTTTATATTACAAATTAAAAACTATTTTGTTAAAGAACGGTTTGAAACATAAATAACATGTCCTACTCTCCTAAAATATAATGAACGATTCAAGAATCTTTTAATGTACCCTCAAAAGACTCTTAATCGTGGCTTTCAAGAAAGTGATAGACTTCAATTTTTATAATTTATATAAAGGGATATACATTGCTTTTTTTTTTTGCAAGGAATGCATACACCTTTTAATATTGTCCTATAAAAATTGAATTGTTTTTACCAAAAGAGAATGACATTTTATAAATAAATAAAAAAAAATCCTAAATTTTAAATCAGTTAAAATAAATCCCACGCCAGACAACCAAAATCATCACACATTTGTATATGCGTTATGTGGTCCTAATTGTACGAAAAAGAAGTTATGTGGTCCTAGTTAATTGCTTTCATTTTGCATTATTACACGTTTTCTTAAATTTTTTTTACGAACTGTCAAAATCCTCTTTTTCTGATAATGGAAACAACTTTTTATCTCTTTTACACAAAATCTAAAGAAGATTTATTGCGTATCTGTGTAGTCAAGATTTAAGTTTAAGATCTTTATTTTCTTGAAAATAGCCTAGTCTGAGCTAGAACATCGAATTTGTGAGCAAAAACATATTTCACGGTTGATTCTATCATATAAAATTATTTATATAATTAAGGAAAAACTAGACAAATATTCGTTAAGTCAAAATTCCTTATCACTCTAATATATTGATAAACACAATCCACTTACTCATCACTCTAAATTTAAACACATTAACATTTAAGTTATGGTCTGCACTTGACACATGTTTTCTGCCATCTTTATGCTACCCACTCAAAATAGTGGTAACTTTTCAGTTGATTGTGGCTCCTTGAGTATTTTATGTCTTAGTAATATTGCATCCATAATGCTCATCTGTCCTAGTGATAGTTGCAATTCTCTGAGCATGGCAATTCAAATGTAGCAATCAAATTATTCTACTGATTGATCCTCCAAGTAAAATAAAGAACGTGCTTTTCAAACAATAAGACGTTTTTTCATCTCTCGTGAATTGTTAGAGTACATGTATAGTAATTGGATGAATAAGAAAATTGAAAATCTGCCAAGGAAAAGGAAAAACTTAAATAACTCTAATTAAGAGTCGTTGAAATGCGAAAACAAATAATCACTTAGAGTTTGATTGAGTTTTTTTTTTTTTTTTTGGTATTTGCGATCTTGCGCTTCAGATATTGGGTATCTTATGGCTTACCGATCTTAGATTGGGGTTAATATTTTAAATAATGATAGTAATTAGTTATCCTTGATTCGGTTTTTAGGATTGACGCCCCTGACCCTATCTGTTTCTTTTAGTCTGGTTCTTCATTTTTCTTTGGTATTGCATTATGATTATATATTACCTTTGACCCTATGTGGTGTTTATCGACTATGGAATATAAATGGTAAGTTTATTAGGGAATGTTTGTGAGTCCCGGACATTAAGTAGCTGATTTCTAGATTATTGTAGAGATATCGTGTCTGTACAGGACCGACAGGAGTGACTGTGATATATTATTTGTGGTTGTGCATCATACCATCATGAAAGCTGATTTTTGATGCATTAATTTTTATTGCTTTATGGACAAGATCCCAACATCACTAATTTTGAAACCTTGCATGATTTTGTGGGTCTATTTTCAGTATTATGAAATTAAAATAAATATAAATGATGATATTTACATATTTTTGATGATAAAAGATTAAAGATAGATTTAGTCACTATTTTTAAAATAATACTACACTCGGTGAAGGCCGAAGCTAGACATTGAGATTTGTACTGATTTTAGACCCAATTTTTATTGAGTTTTACATTAATTTAGACCCGGTGAAGATTGGGCATCGATTATGAGATAGATCCTACGGGGTCCAATCACAGTTTTAAGTTATTGAGATAATATGCAGTGAAGATCTTTATGTGTCTTGCCCATCCAGGTTAGTGAGCGACCGGAAGAGGGATATAGGGGAGTAGAGATATACGGGTGAAGGTGATAGGTCCTATATGTTGGACCTATGGGTACCAGAGAAGGAGTATACACATTTTTACTAGCACCATATCATATCATTTGTATACTTCTATCCTTGTTTGCTGTTTATTGGTTGTACTCTCTAGTTGTATGGACGGCTAGGAGTTTGTTTTCACTTGTATGTATCCCTCGGGTGTATCGACGCTTGTTGGGATCTTATTTACTTATTTCATTACTTAGCCTCATGTTTAGCTTTTGATTACACTATTGGGATTTTTCTTCATGTTGTATATTATTCATGACTTGTTTGTAGATAATTCTTCCCTTCTATCTCTTTTTATTGAGGTTACCAATACACCATCATATATGCTTTATTTTATTATGTATTGTTAGTTGAGCATGGATTCAGGTATGCTCTTATCCTCTTAGGCTTAAATCTTCGATACTTGTTAGCTAGCTTATAGGATTGTTTACTTGCCTATATCCTTTTAACTACTTCTTCCGTGTTTTGGGCTACTTATTTAACTTATGTGACCTTTCTTTCATTATCTGTCTATTTACTGTTTTTATTTCTCATATTCGCTCAGTCGGCCTACGATGCCTATGAAATACCTGATTACTTCAGATTGTTGGTACTCATACTACACTTGTGTATCTTCTTGTGCAGATTCGAGTATGAGTGGTCAACATTAATTCTGAGAATTTATGCTGCCTGATTTTCTCTGGGGTAGAGGATAATTTCCAGCGTCTGAAGCCTAGTTTACCTTTCTTTCTTTTTTCTTTTTACTATTTACTCTATCTGACTGTCGATTCATCTTACTTTATATATTTATATTATCTTCATCTTTTACGTTTCTCTTCTGATATTATATGTTGTTGGGTAGTTCGCCTACAGTAGTTATAGGTGTACTCATGACTTGAGAAGTCGGGTCCTGACAGATACTATTTATACAATATTAATGTTGGGTTTCTATACATATATTATCAAATATATGAAAGAAAATAAACGAAAAATGGTGGAAACAAATTCAGAAGAAAATGAAAATTCAAAGTAAGGTGTATTTTCTTTATGAAAACACATTTCTCTCACACTGGTAAAAGAAAGGAACTTCATTGTGTTTACATTGAGTTTAACATCTTTATATTATTGATAAGCTAAGAAGAAGATATGCATCGCGCAATCGTCATTTTTGGCTTTGAATTTGGATTTGGATTTATCAAATCAATCGAGAGACTGTCTTTTTGAAAAAAATCCTTTAGTAATTAATTGATCTAAACATTAAACTCAATATTTTTTCCTCCCTCTATATGCAGCCGCATTTGGTGATATGCGGACCGTATATGCTATGAAGGTTTAAGTTTTTTGTCCCATTTGATGAGGGCACATACAGTCATATGTGGACCGCATATGGCTCTGCATTTTGTTCCATAGACTTTTTTCAATATGATGACTCATATGTTGCCACATATGGCACATGCAGGCTACATATGATTGAGACTTGTTTGAAACTATGAAACTTTTTTAGTGAAATGTTGCAAATTTTCTAAATCAATGCCTCTTATTGATACTTGTTGGCTATAAATATTTGATTTTACTTTAGATACTGGGTACAAAAATTGCTCTCATTTCTTATATATTTCTTACTCTAAGGAAATGTTGTGTGATTTGCAACCTTTGGTGAATTGTTATACAAAATTTAAGGTTCTGTTATTCTATAGAAGTTGATCATTATTCTGGGAGGATATATTTCATAACTTCGGGTATTTGAGGGGAATAATTTTCTTAAGAACATAGTGTGAATTCAATGGACTTTATTATTTCTATCTTCACCTCTTTCTTTGGTTTATCATTTTATAGAAATTGTTTGAAGTTTTTGTTCATATGTTAAATACGAATTTTATTACTACTAACAATCTTAAGAAAATTATTATAGTTTCTATATCTATGTTTATAGTTCCTGGAGATTAAGACCTTTGTAATTTTCTACTATGTTTGAACTTATATTTTGATTTGAAGAGTATAAAAACTTAATCAAAATATTCAAGTTCATTTCTATTATGATTGGAAGAATATAAAAACTCCATCGTTAACTTGAGGAACAACTTGGTATTTTGTTGGTTTGTTTTGTTGATTATTTGGACATTAAAATCATCTGATTTTTTACTCCCTCAATTTGAAGAATACAAAAACTTCGTCGAGTTTGTAATCCTAACCAAGTTATCACCTCTATTAGACCTAGATCTTATGTGTTTACGATCCGGTTCGAAGAATATAAAAACTTCACCTAATTACTAAAGACTGTTTGTGTGTCATTTTGCAACAAAGATGACTATTGAAATGGAACGAGCGAATGATCTTGTGGTGAATGGTGTTGTCCAAACATCAACACTTGCTAAATCAATAAGTCGTACAATGGTTGTACGAGCCTTGGCTATGGAGGAAAATCCCAGAAAGTTTATGAGAATAGACTTCAAAACATGGAAGCATAAATGTTCTTCTATCTCACCACTCTAAGCCGCCTACGTTACATCAGTGAACATGTTCCTATCTTGGCAGAAGAAACTCCTGAAAGAATTTTTTTTATAGTAACTGAAGCATGAAAACATTCAGATTTTCTATGAAAAAACTATATACTCAATGACGTATAGAATGACTTGTACAATGTATTTTATGTAACACCTCAAACTCTTGAACCATAACGTGAACCATTTTACGAATATACTTAGACCCGAGTCTAATTTTCCTTACTTGAATATAAGTGTCAAGACATTCAACCAAGGGTATGAATAGTGTTGGGTTTAAATTAAGGTCTTAAGGTACACCAAACTCAAAATTAAACTCCAAACTTTCTTACTAGATTAGTTTTCATAGAATCAATAATAGGACAACATTAAACGATTATAACTACAAAAATGTAAAGAGTCATGATTCCCATGACCTATCAAATTAAATATCTTTGAATCCTTTATCAAACTCAATAAATCACACGTCGTGTTGAGTTCGGAGTAAAATTTTATGGCCTTATTACCAAGAACTATCAAAGTTGTCTGAGCAACGCTCGGGATGGCGCTCTCTTGTCGGCTCAATGACCTGTCAGGTAGGGCTATATTTTTCAATCAGAAACTCCCCATTTCTGACCCAAAATGATAGAGGGATCTAATATTTGGGGCGAGGGGGGAAGCGTTTTTCAGCTTTTTCTAGAGAAATTGCAGGGTAGCTTGGTCATTTCACTTTCAAAGGCCGTACCTACATTTTTAAACACCCAAAGGGGGTATTTTAAGAATGTACACAAATCAAACTCCTCCTTCAAAATTCCCTCTTACTTCTCCCAAAAACTCAAGAACCCTAAAGCATTCAAGTCAAGCATTCAAGTTATAAAGAGAGAATTTCACCCAAGGGTTTTGTCCAAGTTCCTCCACTCTAAGAACTCAATAAAAAAGTATCTTTTTCAAGATAAAATTCCAAGATTTCATATATAAAGTTTTTCTCTAATAAAAACTTAGGCTCATCTTCCCAAATTTTCAACTCCTAAAGAACATCAAGAACTTCAAGAATCAAGGTTTAAGGCCTCATTCCTAAAAGATCCTTTAAAGAACATCACCTCTAATAATTCCATAGATAGAGTTTTTCAAGTTTTCAAGATTCAACGTTTCAAGTCCGAAGATTTTCTCCAAGAACTTTTAAAATTAAGGTAAGATTTGGCCATAAAATATTCAAGATTTTCTTACCTTGGCATATATTAAGATTCTCCTGTTCATGGAAATCATAGATTTTCAAGAAAACTCACATCCGAAATTTCAAGAACTAATTTCTTGAATGTTCTTCCTCAAAGCTAGGGTTCTCCATCAAGCATTATAGAGTGATTAAGATATGTAGGTCTTCAATGAGAAAATCATTTTGTTCTCATGTAAAAAGTTACAAATTTTTAATGAATTTATTTTCAAGTTAGGGTTCAAGAATACATGTCGCAATTTCAAGTATGTCATGAATAACTCCTCAAACTTATTATTATTTTTTTTTGCATATGTTTATGAGATTTGTAAAATTTTATGCATATCAAATATTATCAATGTTTTCTTTGTCATTCTATTTAATTTTTCTCATATGATTATAATCTATACGAAGTTGCACTTTCTCATGGTTTTACCATTTTAATGATTTTTGTAAAGAATGTGTTACATGAGTCAAGAACTATATTTTTTTCTCCATGATTTGGTATGTTTCCATGATCTTAATTCTTATTTATGATTTTGAGTACAAAGAATGATTTTTAAGCTATAGGATTCTATATGAATTTTCATGGCTTATGATTTTAGTATGAATTTATGACAAGATATGATAAGGAGTTTTTGCCCACAAGAAAATTTATAAGTCTCTTGATTAGCTATGGTTAGACCATCAATGATCACGAGCAAATTTGACATCTAAATATGTCCTATGATAAGATAAGATATGATTTATGATTTATGCAAGGGAAAGATATGTCAAACTTAAAATATAATTGAGCTATATGAATCATGTTTTGGGATAATTATTTAGTACCGAGCAAACAGGAAACACTGTTACTCGAAGTGGTGATAACCTAGTCCTGGGACTACATTTCCACTTAGGTATTTATGAACCGAAATAAATGAGGCTAAAAAATACAAGATCCTTAGTTGTATGGTTCTAAATGTGTACTCTATGCCTACATTCAACTGTAGATTTAGGTACTCCTCTCTGCTTCATGGATAGTGAGTGCCAGTAGGTTTCGATCATAAGATGGTAGTTCTCATTCTTCGAGGGCAATGCATTCAGGATCCTCAACTTATTTTGTTTCTTTCCAATTATATAGATATTGTTTGGGATTTGTCCCAACTTCTCATCAGTATTAGTAGAGGCTTCATAAACAATCAGTCAAATAGATGTATTCAGTTTTATGATAATGTATTAATCAGTCAATGAACTTTATTATTAATTATTTATGTTATAAAAGTTATCCTATGTATCATCTTCCGTATTAATTTTATCCTAGGTTTTATGATTTATACCAGTTCAAGGATTAGGTTGGAGCCATTCGTAGTTTCAGGCACCAGTTAAGCCCATGGTGTAGGCTCGGGGCGTTATAATTCAATATGTGCAAAAATTCCTAGGAAATGTGAGATGCTCTTAATAAGAAGTACAAAATAGAAGATTCTAGATTAAAGATGCTTGTTGATATAAAGTTCTTGAAATTCAAAATGGTTGACAACAAGACTTTCATGTCCCAAGTCCAAGAACTACAAGTCATTGTGCATGACCTTCTTGCTGAAGGTATGAAAATTTTTGATATCTCCGTTTTTATAAGTATGGAATATTGTGCTAACTTTAACCTTAATTTTGAAGAAATGGTCATAAATAAAGTATTTCAAGTATCGACTTTCATTAAGAAGTTACCTTTTTCATGGACGGACTTTACGAACTACTTGAAGCAAAAAAGAAAATAAATGACTTTTGAAGAATTGATTGTCATGTTGACAATAGAAGAGGACAACAAAGTTACAGAAAAATGTCTAAAGGAAATTATGTAATATTTGATGCAAATTTTATTGAAGAGGCTGATCTGAAGGCAAGAAGAAGAATAAACATTCTAGTCAAACTAAGAAGAAAAAAAAAAGAAGAAAAAGTTCAAGGACAATTGCTATAATTGTGGCAAGGCTTCCAACAAGGTAGAAGTTTTTCGGGGCCGAACGAAGAACAAGAAAAAGGACCAAGAAAATATGGTTGAAGCATTTGATGATATTGGAGATCTTTGTGCCATACTTTCAGAGTGTAACTTGGCTGAAGACCTAAGGAAATGGTGGATAGATTATAGAGTCACACGCCATGTGTACCAATAAGGAATTATTTGTATCTTAATCTCTGGCTGGACCAGAAAAAAGTTGAAGAAATGAGCAAAATTTATTTGAAGATGAAGTCTGGAAAGGTGGTGCCTCTAAATAATGTCCTTCATATTTTGAATTTACTAAAGAACTTGGTCTCAACTTCATTTCTTACTAAGAATGGATTCAAATGTCTCTTTGTTTCCAATAAACATGTAGTTAGTAAATATGAAGTGTATGTAGGAAAATATGATCTAATTGAGAGCCTTTTCAAGATTAATGTAATTTTTGTTGATATGCACAAAGTTTCAGTTTTTCCTTACATGCTTGAGTTGAATAATTTATGCATTCTCATTTGGGACATGTCAATTATAAAACCTTACACAAACTGATCAACTTAAAACTATTGCCTAAGTTTAAGTGCAACAAATCAAAATGTCAAACGTGTGTTGAATCTAAGTTTGTTAAACATCCTTATAAGTTTGCTGAAAGGAATTCAAATTCTTTAGCCTTAATTCACATGAATATTTGTGATATAAAGTCAATACCATCTTGTGGTGAAAAGAAGTATTTCATAATTTTTATTAACGATTTCACTCGTTATTGTTATGTTTATTTGATTAATAGTCAAGGTGAAGAAATTAAACCATTTAAGTAATACAAAATTGAAGTCGAAACTAAATTAAACACAAAAATCAAGGCAATAGGAAGTAATACCGGGAGAGAGTATCACTACCTTGAAATAAATGATGAATCCCTTACTAATAAGTTTTGGTTTACCAAAACTTCTGGGGGGGGGAGCTATTCTTACAGCTAATCGGATACTCAATAGAGTTTATCACAGCAAGACGCAATCTATTCCATATGG
>JBDJHY010736814.1:0-15608 GCA_039654485.1 Withania somnifera | reverse complement strand
GGTTGGCATATTTGGAAGTTCTGTTGTTCGTGGTACTCAGACGGATAATTACTTTTGATAAGTTTTAGGATTTATCATACCTTAAACTACCAAACAAGAATATGAAAGTTACAAAAGAAACAGTGAAATGTTAGAGAGGAAGTATGAAGGGGTAAGATGTTGGAATTTTTAATATATGCATTAGATTAGTTAAATTAACATAATAATAGTTCATTCAACAATATATGACATATTCAGGTAATGAAATTCATAGAATTTGAAAGGCAAGACACAATTTACATGGGAAGCAGGTTCATAAAATTTGCGCATAGCAAGCACTTAGCTCAAATTTAGAGTCTATGGATTTCAATCTTAGATGATCAGAACTTTAAGAGGTTCCAGCGCATATTTTGAATATGGATTCCCTGTAGACAGGGTTCAAATCCTAGCAAAGACGGAGGGAACTAAGATAACAACCAAAGTATAAGCTTGTAGCAGCGGAAGACTAGTATTTGGAACATGTAACGTGTGCTCCACTCCTTGCTCTTCTTGTTTTCCTACTAGCCAATGTCTTATGGAGTAAAGGTTGATGACTTTTCTAGGGAAACTCGTACGATAAATATCTTTAGTTTCTGTCGATGATGTTCTATCTTCTAATTAGACTAGAAAATGTGAAATTATACAGAGTAGTAAAATAAATATTGCAATCTACACTAGTTCAAGTAACTTGTCTTTCTCTGCAAACGCTGAAGTTAAAGCAAATGCAAGGACTTCTGATGTTTCATCGGCTACTTCGGATGGTGCGGTACTTGAAAAGTTAAAGGATCCTATGCATTTTGAATGACTTGATGAAAACATGTCATGTATCTTTAGAGGCGATGAAGCTAATAAATGATCCATCTTCAATAAGACTAGTGAAGACAAGTCAATCCTTCAGTGTTCTTCTAATTCGAGTATGAAGCTTATAAATTATCGAACTTCTAATGGATGTGTACACATTAAAAACAAGGCTAGTGATGGCGGTTCAATTGACCATAGTAGACAGAATGAAAAAGTGGGGAAGAAAATAATAAGGCACCACTGAGGCGACCTCTTAAAGAAATACATAGTACATGAGCCTATCTGGAAAGTAGCAATTCATCACTAAAAACATATATGGTATGTGAACCTTCTGGTGATCAACCTGTTGATACTTCTGCTGAGAAGGATGGCCAACAGAGTGTTTCCTCTGAAGTGACAAACATTAAGCTACTGCTCTAGTCTAGAATCTTAAACCCATTCATTGCTGCCTCCTTTTATTATGAGGTTTAAAAGTCATGATCAGTCTTTGACTTGTAAAACATTAGTTTTAAGAGAAACAAGTACAGTCCAAACAGTCTCACTTTGTATTAATTTAAACGTCTATAAAAATTATATTATATTAAACTACATTCCAGTAATTCCACTAATTTTAATTGGGCTAATTTTTCGACTGTAAATAACTTAGATCACTACCTGAAACTGTCATCCCCTTAGCTTAGTAAGGTTTTTTTTTTTTTTTTTAATTTAGTGAACTGACAGCTCCCCCTTTAGGTATCTTTGCATCTTGTGGATGCCTTGATGAAATCTTACTTACTCCATCTAAAAATAAAAATAAAAGAAACTGTCAAGGCAATTATGCAACTCAAAATTGAGATCCTATAAGTCAAAATGTAGAAGATTAACAGAGAGATGTTAGAGGAGTTAAAGAAGAAGTGTGGAGCCTTTAAAATTCATACTAGGACATGTAGCCTTATCCAAGGAAGGTGGAAAGGACAACAAACGAATGACAGATAAAAATATCGAAGTGTATAGTTGACACTTTACACTGATGTCATTTTACCTTTAAAGGTAACTTTCCTATGGCGTTTGATATGCCAAGAAGCAGGTGCATTTAGATATTGGAACTCCATTAAGTCTATGGGTATAATGAACAGTTTCATTCATGATATATTTGAGAAGTTTTCTCAGGAATCATTTAGATTGGCTAAGATCAACAAGAAGAATACCATTACTTCTAGGGAGACTCAAAATGTTCTGAGACTTGTGTTGCCCGGCTGGCTAAGCATGTTGTTTGGGAAAGGACTAAGACTTGGATGGAAAAGACAAATAGGCACTTGGGAGAAAGAGATAAATTGTATGATCCACCACAAGCAACAACAAGCCCAGTACAAATATACTGGGATTTTGCTACGCACTATCTATATACCAAGTGCGGACAGCAAGGAATAGCAGAAGGTTTAGTAAACAGAAAAGGACTACAGATCAGAGAATGCAGGACACTATAATCCAGCTGCACATATCAGGGCAGAAGAACACCAAATGGTAGAGTGACTTGGATCAAATGTTTTGATGTTTAATTAGGTGAAACTGTAATGTAGACTAGAGCAGTAGCTTAATGTTTAGTGAATGATCACATTGTGAACAGACGTTTCCTCTAAGAAGGATCTGCACTCTTGTTAGAATTTTAAAGTTTTAGCTGGCCTCTTTTCACTGCCTATTGTTAAGTTTATTCGAAGGGAGCTATAATCTCAAGTGATGAACCATTTGAGATAAACTTCCATCTCATACCATGCAATAAATACACCCTTCAGCTAATAATATGCTAATTCAGTGGCCTCAATATCATATCTGTGCATAACCTTGAAGATTTAGTTTCTGTCATCTATAAACTACTGAGGGTCTCTATCATACTAGATCTTTATCAAGCATATCTACACCTAGTTTTGAGATTACACTTCCTACGCCCTTCCTAGAAGGCTGAGAGAGACACGCAGCATGTAGGAGTTCCATTAGCACGGAACTGTGATTATGTGCATGCATGTGACACTTCAGGTCATTGTATAAAACTATATATGTCACAGTAAGGTCAGTTTATTGTATTATATTAGGTAAGGTTTAGTTACTTTACTGTAATAAAGCTTATAGTATGTTAAATTACTTTGTTTGTGCTGTAGCTTGCAGCCTGAATGGAACAGCAGTCCAGTAAGAATGGGACAAGACTAGTTGCTCTAGATATACAATTACTACTCTTCCCGCACAGATGATAGCTACTCTGGAGACAAAACTACTACACAATCTCCAGCACAATCAAAGTAGCAGCCTCAAAACTATGATATGGTGTAATCACTCCAAGTACAAGGGAAATGGATAGATTTAACTAGAGGAGGAAATTCATTATTCCTCCTCTAGTCCTCTTCATCAGCTTATTTGGGAACATTACCACCCCACTGTAAAAGAAAAACCTTCCTCTTTCTTTTTTAGCATAACCATTACTAGCCTTACCGAAAAATGAAAGAATAGAAGAGCTACAAAACAACAAGAAAACACTATGGTTAAGAGAACTCTAATCAAGAAGTTAAGAGATCCAATCATTCCTAAGATTATCTCATCAAGTGCAAGACCAGGGACACTAAGCCAGATAAAAAGCAATATAGAACTGGTATTTAGATGCCTGTGACTTGGACTTTTTTAGGCTAAATCATTAGAGCTTTTAATTCTCAACCAAGCTTGACATGAAAGTAATTAGCATCATGTGTGTCTTATTAGATAACAATAAATGTGAAGGTGAAGAAATCTAGGGAAATCATGTAGTTGTTTATGTTGTCCATCTACAAGTAAAGGTGCCTCTGAACATTGTCTTCGACTAGCTAATTGTCATTGGGATAGGCTTAATATGTGGACATTCTATTTTTTGGAAGCAAATCAGTTGATAGAATACATAATCTTCCGCATATTATAGATCCCCAAAAACTTTTTAAGAGGATTGACTAACATAGACATAGACAAATTTAGGGTGAGAACTGATTATTTTCAAAAACAATAAGGTTGTTATTTGTTGAGATATAAATGTTAAGGATGTCATTAATGTATATAATTTAATGTTTTTTTGGCCAAAAACTATCATTACTACTAGCTTAATCCTAGTCAGACAAGTTGGGTGACTTCAACGGTCCATGAACACATAATAAGAATAGGTCCAAAACTATACTTATACTGCCTTTAGCCTAGGAAAGTTGTAAATTCATGTTAAGATTACATAAGAAAACAATTAAGATTACATAAGAAAACAAGTCATACTCACATATATATTGAGTATGAAGTTATTTTAAACCATCATAGAACATCACAAAGACATTATTTTAGCCTTCAAAGTCTTAAAGAGAAACATTCTAGAACCATATAAATATACAACAACTAAATAGCACTTAAGGAAGATAAAATACTGTTGAATGGTATAGCTTGTAGGGGGAAGGGAGTACAGTGTACGCGCAAAGTAAAAATTAAATTTAATCTACTAACCTATTAAATGGTCTAATCTATTGATCACTTAACAATGGTGGTGAAGAAGGCGGACCAAGCACTATTCTTGCAAGTTGTTCATATTTTCTCTCTAGCTCATCCATGCGTTCGCATTTATTCTCCAACTCATACATTGATCTCTTTAGTGATTCATTTTCCTTTTTGTTGTATTCCTCTTATCTAACAATGCATCTTTTGAGAAGTTCCCACCTTTCAACTCCTTAGCAGTTATCCCACCACCAAATCCAACTACATGACTCTTATGTTGAGGTTCAAACCACTTTTTTACAACCTCAATATTTACAAGATATGAATCAGCTTGAACCAATTTTTGGAGTTTAACCTATAAAATACAAGAAAAATTTTAAAAAATACAACACATCAAGTTAAATGATGTAAAATAAAATTTATCGCTAGACATACATATTTTGCATTGGTTTTAAGTTCAACAAGGCTCTATCCTTCTTACGAGTCTCAAATAAGATAGTATACATACTTTCCATCCATCATAATTCTTTCCAACAACTCGATTCTAATAAAAATTGACACTTATTTTTTCCCAAGGTTTAAGTCGTGCAATATTTTTTCAAATATTCATTCCTTTCGCTCTTTTGGATTTTCGGATTCACATGCAACTGTAAATTATTTAAACAGATATAATCAAGACTTTTATTATACTAACAACAATTAAAAAAATTGAGACAATAATACATATTTTATTTGTCTTGGTATCTTGCATCACTTCAACTTCTGAAGGGCGGGGAGCATCATCTTCGATTGGATCAAAATCGAGAGGTGCAATGATGTTATTCTTTCTGGATCATTTTGATGAGATGTTGATGCATTAACGTTTTTACCTTGGCCAATTCAAATTCCTTCATGAGTCATTACTCTTATGAAAGTCAATTACTGTAAGCTTTTCCCTCATCCCCTAATTGCTAAGGCACTAGGTAGAAGGTATGCAGGCTTATTTGATTCCATTTAAGAATTGTGGAATTTTTAAGGATTCATGTCAACCTAATAGAAAAATGAATTGTAAGGTCACCAAACAAGAGAAAAAACATTCAACAAGGGGACTAAGGCAAGAAATCCTATATCTTTCTATAATTTTGTCATTGTAAAGAGCAGCATAATAGTCTAGCACTTGAAGTTTGTGGAATTATCTCTAAAAAAAATATATGAGTCAAAGAAAGAAAAATAAACAAAACATCTTTCGAATAATCAAGCTAGAATACAACTTGTTTTATTACCAACCTTTAGTCATGAGGTTAGGAAATATGTTAGGAGTTTGTTAGGCATTGTAATTAAAGACTGAATGCGTAAGAGTTCACTGGAAAGACTAAACAACCTTATATATGCTCAACCAATAACTACAACATGCACATGCCAGCATATTCTAAGATAAATATGCATAGCACATTTATAGACACATTGGGTAGATCATTTATATCTCAAAATACTACTTCTATTTAACACCTAAGATATGCTATAAAACATATGAAAGTAAGTTAAGTATGTACTAATTTAGGTTCTTATAGGATCCGACCCTCATTACTCTAGACTAGTAAAACACTATTTTCTGAAAACAATAACTTTAGGGGAGGCAAATACATGTCTAATGTCCCTTAGTCCTAAAGATGCATGTCTTTTGGATCACAGAATTCAACTTTGAGTCCCATACAAGGAAGAACTCTCACGTCCAGACACCCTTACAAGATATTTTATAGTGAGAAAGGAATAGAGATGGTCCCATGCCCCTTAGATTAGTCATTCCTTCAATTGAAGTATCTTATAAGTCCTCTACCTATCCTGGTATTCACTTGAGGTTCACTATACAATTTGGATAGATAGGCATGAGGAAAATAAGGTTTGATTTCCTTATTTTCTTCTTAAGTAAAATTTTAAAACTTGAAAAGACTTAACTGGAAACTTTGTATAAAACAACTCATATTCCATTATAGCATAGGAAGACTAATAAAAAATACAATAATCTTTTAAAATAGGACCGGCTATTAAAATAGGAGTAAGTTTGGAACTTTGGACTGAGGATGTTGATCTCTGACTCTTGACAAGAAAAAAAAGCTACGAGAAATCTTTTTGCATCCAAAGGGGTTCAGAGAACGGGGTAACCCCTGCTTTGATCCCTAGTCATGGAGTCAAGGCAACCTGAGTAGCCTACTCACAAAAAAATAAATCAGTTTTCCTTTGCAAAAGACTTAGGAAAGTGGACTGAAGAAAATCATTTTCCCTTTTTTAAAACACTTGAAATAGAAAAATCATGCAGAGAGTAGGGAAGTTTAGAACATACATAATAAGGAGACGAAAAGACACTTTGCAAACTACCAAAGTTGGGAACACCATACAGTAAAACCATATGAGAAATCAGACAAACTTGGGACCATTTCAAGGTAAGATAATGTGTAAAAACAAGAAGACTTGAAATATAATATGGTGAAACAATGAACAAAATCAAGAAGACTTATCACATAGCATGGTGAAATAATGTGTAAAACAAGTTTAGTGCCTCAATATTTTACCAAAATCAAGAAGACTTATCATATAGCATGGTGAAATAATGTGTAAAACCAGTTTAGAACCTCAATATTTTAATAAAATCAAGAAGAATTATCACATAGCATGGTGAAATAATGTGTAAAACCAGTTTAGAACCTCAACAATATAACATGAGGTACAAGAAATCAGTGAAACATGCTATAGAAAAAACATGTGCAGGAAACCATATTTTAGAGATACAAAAGTAAGACAATAGGTAAAAATAGGTTTAGAACCACAATATGGTAATATAACATGTGATCAAGGATATTAGAAAACACATCATAGTGAGGAATAGATAAACACAGAAAGCAACTTACTTTACAGCAGGCTGCCTTGTTTTAGAGTAAAAAAACATTATTTGGACAAAAGATGAGTAAGAGTAAAACATGCATACAAACTGAAAAAACATGATATCCTTTAATGTGAATCACAAAGTGAAAATTGTAAAAAAATCAATAAATTCCATCTATCCCATTATTACTTGTAAGATACAAATAGCCCTCCTAGGAATTACTTTAGTTAGTTTTTTCATGCACAGCTACCTCCTAGATTCCTTATAGCTATTCTAGATCATTATCCTTATTTTTTCCTTATCAAAAAAATCACTAAGTTGAACCTTTTGTACAGTATACCACCCTTTATTTGAAAGATTATAGTATCAAATACTTGTAATTCTTTGTTGCTAATACAAAAGGCTCATTATTTTTAAATCATTGACAGTTAACACTAACGAAGCCATATTTATCTACTTTAATTTCTCTTTCTTGATCATACACATTAAACCACAAACAAAGAAATAAATTACTATCCTGCCATCAGGAAATTAAAATTTAAGAATTTCGGTTAACTCTCCATAGTAATTAATATCCTTATTCTCTTCACCAGTCTCACCAACTATGAACACCCCATAGTTTTGTGTTCTCAAATCTTTATAATGATATTGAACATGAAACCTATATCCATTCATAACATAGCCTTTGAAAATTGTCTTATATTTAATTGGATCACATGACAATGAGAGCAGACCTTTTATTTTCTTATTGTCATCATGTTTTTGAAATTCCGCTACCTATCAAAATCAAGTACATAGTTTAGAAATAAGTACTCACAATTAATTTGAAAAAAAACATCTTAATTGTTCACCTTCATTTTTAACCAACTAATGAATTTCTATTCCATTCCATTTCTGAATATGTTTAGATGTATTAATTGAAAGTTGTAAAAATTCTCCGCAGAGTATTTAAAATAAGCCATGTCATTTTAAGTAAGAAAATATGAAAAATAAAAGTAAATTATTTGGAGGGGTAATTACGTACTCGAGAAATGGTAGAACTTCTTCACAGTTCTTCAGAATATAAAAATATACAAGATTAGATTCACTTGAATTAAAAATGTTTGATTTTCCACGGTCTAAAAATTTTTAGGTTGAGAAAAAAATTGTAATCCTCCATAAAATTCAATGGGACCTCCATCATAATTTCGTTCATTGCGATTAAATTTTGTTTTCATTGTATGGAAATACATTAAACATAAGTTCATACATTCAGTTGCAATATATCCCTCCACAATGGAGCCTTCTGGCAAGCCATATTATGAATAAAAGATTTTATAAAATACAACCATTGCTCCACCAAGTACATACAACAATCATTGCTTCATTAGCTAAGTGAATTGGCAAGTGGATCATTACATCAAAAAATGCAAGAACAAAGACCTTTTCTAACTTGCACAAAGTTATTGAAATTTGGGCTTTTATTTGATTTAGCTCGTCAATTCTTAAATATTTTGCTTCGAGCATTTTGAAAAATATAGAAAACTTAATAAGTGGTTCAAGCACATATTTGCAAAGCATGCCGCATGTCGTTATTGAAAGTAAATATTATAGAATAACATGACGATCATGACTTTTCAAGCCTGAAATTTTGCGATCTTTAAGATTGGCACTCTAAGATATATTTGATGAAAGTTTTCTTGGAACCCTAAATTTATTTAAGAAAGTGAAAGTTATGCTTTTGTTCAAGAGATAAGGTGTAACTTGCTTTTTGGTAACTCATATTTATCCCCGCTTTTTATTGGATACAATTCTACTTTTTTGTTTATTTTTTGCAAATTCATCCTAAAACTAAAGGTGTCTTTGGTTTTGCCTTTGACATTTAAGATTGTCCCCAAAATATTATCACATATATTCTTCTCAATGTTCATCACATCAAAATTATGTCGCAACAATAGAGTTTTCTAATATGGAAGATTAAAAAAAATCTTCTTATTCCAATTATGTGATATTTTGATCTTTTTCTTGGATTCTTTGATTGTACTAACCCGTCTAAATCAGCTACTTGATGAAGTATATCATTGCTGGATAGAATTTTTTATGGTACTTATTTCTTCTTAGTTCCACCAAATGAAATTTTATCATTCTGCCATTTGTGATCATCAGGAAGAAGGCGTCTATGGAACATATAACACTCTTTTACCATTTTTTAACCTAATTGAATTTCTTTGTTGAAACATAGGTAAGATAATTTTCCTTTGCTATTCCATCCTAACAAATTTGCATATGATGGATGTCATAATGGTCCATAACATAGATGCATGTAACATAAAATTTTGTTTAACTGATGCATCAAAGGTGTCCTCTAAAGTTTCCATTAGTTTCTTTAATTCTTCTACCAAAGGTTTGAGAAAAGCCTCAATTGTATCACCGGGACTTTTAGGACCATGAATAAGCATCGATAGAATAAATTTTTCTTACTTCATACGTAACTGGTATTGCCTAAATTACACTTCCTTTTTGAGCATAAGTGGTCAGTTGTCAAAATATAGAATCCCAACTAGGTTGAGGTCGATCCCACGGAGAATAGGGTGTCAGATAAACTCCCATGAATAGTAGCTAACAATTAGTGCTTATTTCTAGCGATAAACAAAAAGTAAAAAATGGAATTTATTGTATCGCAACATTCGTTGTTACTTTTAAGGATTATCAATTGATTCTAGTGTATTGTTAACCTAGGTTCATGTTAACCAAGACTCAACCATCCTTTGGATTGTAATCTTTACAAAGTTGCATAATCTTTCCTAAATATAGAGTTACATAAAAAAACAATAATATTTACTTAAGTGTTTCTCAACCTTTAATCTGAAGTAAATCCCTTTTACACCAGGTTAAGGCTATGAACGGGTGCATTGTATGTGTCATGGTAACTCAAGATGATTAATCTTGCTACATCAGCGACCATTAAATAATGGTTAATGCCCAGAATCTCTTAGCATAATATCAACTCCTAGTTTTTTCTACAGGGTTAGTGCTAGTTAAACCTAAGCGTGTTTTAGTATTTGCAATCACTAAAAGTCATCTGTTACGTAGATATTATGTTCATATATTTGAATAGATGCAACAACCTATGTACATCACAATCCTAATGTAGTTTAACCCATGTTTCCCAGAACCCTAGGGTCGGGGTTTATCCCACTATTAATATCATCCTACAATAATGAAACTATAAAACAATGAATAACATACCACATAATTAAATGTTCAGTTGATTATAGAATAATGATCAAAAGAATTCAACACTTGTGTTCATGAAATAATATAGGTATCAAACCCTAAAATCTCAAGTCTCTAAATATTTCTCTCGCTAAAATATATGTAAGTAGTTGTATGTGTTGTATCTATTGTATGTCAAAAACTGTGCTAACTTTGTCTTTTATAGAGCATGGGGATAAGCGTAATAACAAAAACACGGACTAGGCCTTCATTTAGCTTTGGCGAAATATGAGGCGAATTGCCTGGTGACAGACGCACCATCTAGTGTTCCTTCTGTCACCTCATGTGTCCAGTGAGCTTTCCATCTTTGGTGAACTATCTCCCAAAAGATGTTACATCTATTGGGCCACCTAGATCTTGTTCTTTAACCAGTGAAGCATCAAATGGGCGGCTCTATTCGGCGAATCATCTGAGTATTTTGTTTCGTCGCCTATTTTAGTTGTTTTAACCAGTGTGATTCCTGTTGGGTGGCTGGGTCAAACGGTTCATCTGGGAGTAGGCGAATCATCTCTTACTTGTGTAAAAATTGCTCGTTTTCTGTACAATTTCTTTGAGCTTTCTCATATTTACTTAACCATATAAATACTCAATAAAAGCGTCAAAACAAACTGTTATCACTCAAAAACATTCTCTATTTTCAAGGTTTTAAGTACGCAATGTGACGTAAAATACCATCACATCAATACCCTCAACCTAAAACATTTGCTTGTCATCGAGCAACACCAGAACTAGTACACATCAAACACTTAAAACACCCCTAGTACATAGTTCATCTCAGCATAATCATTCATTAGACATCACATCATATCGACTAACTGCAGCTATTCATACTCTGTGACTTTTTCGAGTGATACATTGAAAGACCTTTCACAAGGCTTATATCCCTTACACTACTGCATTAACTTATTCAAAATTGATCAAAGTATCAACTTGCTCTTACAACAAAGAAGTCCCCCACTTAATGAAATTTTATTTTATATTGGGACACGAAAAGTAACATCTCACACTCAGAAAGAAATCAAATTGGATACACAATAGCCATAAGCTTACCCTTATGAATTATAACCTAGTGTTCAGTAAGATGACAAGAATCATGTCAAGACTTTGTTCGGCTTATAATATCAGTTTCAGTGCTAGCAGGGCATGATATAGGAACGTAGTGACTGACTCAACTTGTTTTGTTACCCTCTTTTTCTTGTACCATCATTTTTTCCTTTACAATCTTCTGTTCTTCAACACTTGACCTTGAGTCCCTTTTTTGTACAACATGAAATCTTCCCCTTTTTTCTTTTTCTTTTCATTTCATGATTTGTCTTTTGATTACTTTTTCCAAAAATGATGATTACCTTTCTTTTGTAAGAGACAGGTTCATGGTAGCCACCTTCAACCTAAAGTTAAACTTAGGTTGAAAACACATAACTCACTATCGAATCAGGGCCAAGATAGACTGATTACCACTTCTTGTTTTGTCGTATTTTTTACCTAGCCATCCCAACTTGGGTTACAATGTCCACGTCTAAGTTCACAATATCCAATAGGGAATCAGGGCCATAACCAAAACCTTTTTTTCATTCCTTCCTTTTCGAGGTACTTACACGGTTTGGTTTTAGTAGACATAGAAGGGGTTCAGCTTGAAAATTCATTAATTGGTTGGTGACTCTTTTAATGCTATAGTGACTTATCAAATAAGTCCTAGGATCATTTTCATATCGGCCTACTCTCAACTTAGTTACAATTTGAACCGAGCAAGTTCTAGATATATACACAAAAAATTACATAAAATTACTCTCCCACACTTGCAATCATATACTTCTTTTAATTCAAACTCGTTAGGAAGATGGTTTAGAGAGATAAAAATACAATCAATATTAACACCCTTAATGTACTACAATTGTAGAATAACATACAATCAATACTTGATCGAAACTAACAAAATAACTGAATGCTGAAATTGCTTATATACATGGATTACTGTTTAATGGATTACATCCAAGTGAGTAAATAAAAAAAAATACATCAAAATAATTATAATAAAAAAACCTAACATGCCAGTTCTCCTAGATAGCATGTCTGAGGGAAAAGAATCTGGCAATAAAACCTCCCAGACATAACAAAACTACCAAAATAAAAACAAGGTACACCCCCTCCCATACAGAAACGGTGCATTGTCCTCAATGCACAACAGATAAAAGTGCTATAAAAATGAAAAGAGAAAGTGTATCTCGATGATAGCAACAGTTGGGTTGCCTCCCAATAATGCTTGATTTAACGTCGCGGTACAATGAAGTTCTCTATGCTTTCTTAGACCTCTTCAAGTACAAACCTCTCTAAACAGTGTACTGTCCCAATAAACTCGTGGAATTTCTTGAGGTGGTGCAGTTTAATTTAATCTTGCTATGTTTTTCATTTTCTACTTCTACGACTCATGATGAAAAATTATTGTGACAAGGTATGGGCCAGACCATTTGGACTTTAGCTTTTCTAGGAATAGTCGTAAACGTGAATTAAATAGCAACACCAGATCTCCTGGGTTGAACTCTCGCTTCTCAATCCGTTGATCATGATACTTTTTTATTCACTACTTGTATATTGTTGCCCTTGCATAAGACTTGGTATAAAATTCATCCAGTTTATTAATTTGATCCAGCCGTAGCTTAACAGTAACATCCCAATCCAAATTTACTCTTTTCAGGACCCAAGCTGCCTTGTGTTCAAGTTCTCGAGAAAATGGCAGGATTTCCCATGTACCAGTTAAAAATAAGACATACCTATTGGAGTTTTGAAGGTCGTTTTGTAAGCCTACAAGGCGTCATCTAGCTTGGGGGGCCAATCCGTTCTGGTAGCATTCATTATCTTAGAAAGGATTGACTTGATTTATTGATTGGACACCTCAACCTAACCACTAGTTTGAGGGTGATATAGTGTTTCCACCTTGTGTTTCTTCACCCTATATTTGTCTAGTACTGCTCGGAAGGCCTTATTATAGAAATGCGAGCCACTATCACTGATGATCACTCTTGGGGTACCAAATTTAGTAAAGATGTTTCTTCTTAGAAAAGACACAACTCACTTTCCTTCGTTGTTCGGTAGGGTGATAGCCTCAACCCACTTTGATACTTAATCAACAGCCACAAGGATGTATCTTTGACCATAGGTGCTAACAAAGGGCCCATAAAGTCAATTCCCCATACGCTAAAGAGCTCAACTTCTAGAATGGGGGTCAAGGAAAGTTCATGTTTGCGTGAAATAACTCCTTTCATATGTCATTAATGATATGCCCGTACGAACTCATATGCATCACGATGCAAAAAAGGCGAAAAGTAACCGCACCATAAGATTTTCTATGTAGTCCAGGCACTCCCGTGGTTCCATTTAATTGGTGATGAATTGCATGCTCCAAGGATATCTCACATCACCACTTCCGGGACATATCGCTGGATCACACTGTCTGCACATAGCCTAAATAAGAAAGGCTCATCCCAAAAGTAGCATTTGGTATCATGGAGGAATTTATGTCTAGCATGTCAATTCAGGTCCTCTGGTATAATGTGGCTGAAAACATAATTTGCATAGTCTGTATGCCTTGGGGATTTTGACTCAACAACCAAGACTCTCACATCAGGGAAAACATCTTCAATTTCTACATCCATCTTTTATCTCCTATCTTCTTTTAGTTTCAAAAGATGGTCAACCACTTGGTTTTCATACCCCTTTCTGTCTATTACCTCAAAATCAAATTCTTGTAATAGCAGTATTCAATGGATCAACCGAGGTTTAGCATCCCTTTTATCCATGAGATGCCTCAGAGCGGCATGGTTAGTGTGCATAACCACTTTGGTTCCCGATTGGTACGATTGAAATTTTTTGAATGCATAAACCATAGCCAACTGATCTTGTTAAGTAACAATGTAGTTCTTTTTAGCCTCATTTCGAACCTTTCTAGCATAATAGATAGGATAAAAATATTCTCCCATTTTTCCCAAGTACAGCTCCAGGACTACACCGCTAGCATCATATATCAACTCGAAAAGATCTACCCAATTTGGTCCCACCATGACTGGTGCAATGATCAACCATTGCTTGATCCCTTCAAAGGCTTCCAGTATGCTTTATTGAACACAAACTTTACTTCTTTCTTAAGGAGCTTAATAGAGGGACACAAGTTTTGAGAAGTTTTCAATAAACCTTCGATAGAAACCGGCATGACCCAAGAAGATTCTAACCCCTCTAATAGCAGTAGCTTTTCAGTCACCTCTACTTTTGATTTACCTTGATATATTTTTCCAAAACTTTGTTCCCCAAGACGATGCCTTCTCTGACCATAAAGTGGCACTTCTCCCAATTCAGGACAATTCAATGCATCTTTGCAGGATATTATCCAAATTACTTAGGCAATCCTCAAAAGTATCACCCACTATAGAAAAGTCATCCATGAATACCTCCAAAGTCTCTTCCACCATATCATAGAAAATAAACACCATGCATCTTTGGAATGTAGCGGGAGCATTACACTATCCAAAGGGCATACGTTTAAAGAAAATATGCCATAGGGACATGTAAACATTGTTTTTTCCTGATCTTCAAGTACTATAGCTATCTGGTTATAACCGAAATACACGTCTAAGAAATAATACCAGCCCGACCAGCTAAGCAATCTAGCATTTGATCCATAAATGGTATAGGAAAGTGGTCCTTTAAAGTAGAAGTATTTAGCTTCCTATAATCCATATAGATCCTCCACTTGATCACAGGTCGCTATGGGACTAGCTCTTTTCTTTCGTTCATCACCACTGTCATTCCTTTCTTCTTTAGTACGCACTGTTTGGACTTACCTATTTGCTGTTTGCAATTGGGTACACATCCCCTGCATCTTACGATTTGATAATTTCCTTTTTTACCACCTCTTGCATAGGTGAGTTAAGTCTCCTATGATGTTCTTGGCTGGGTACACTCTCTAATTCGATAAGGTGCAAGAAAATGCCCGATGGAATACCAATGAGATCAGCGATTGTCTATCGAATCACTTTTCTAAACTTCTTCAAAATATGAACCGGGGTTGTGACCTACTGCTCTGCTAACTGTGAAGATAAGATGATTGGCAAGGTGTTGTTAGCTCCCAGAAAGGCATATCGTAAATAGTCCTAGAGTGCTTTGAGCTTTAGAGTTGGAGGTTCTTCAATGGATGGTTTTGCTAGCGGTGACGACC
>JBDJHY010736704.1:0-15609 GCA_039654485.1 Withania somnifera | reverse complement strand
GAACTCCTTTGATTCTGCATGTACTTGTCCTCTTCTTTAGAGTCTGACTCACTACCATTGTATGATCTTTTTTCATAGGAAGCGACAACCTTCACTTTTCCATAGCTCCCACCTATAAATTGTTTGGACATCAAATCTATGTGTGTCTTCAGGTGAGCGATGTCCTGACCTCTCTTATCTTCTATTTGGTGTTGTTCTGCCGACATAACATCATTTTTGGCTCCTCAAGATACTTCAAATTCTCTGGTATGCCAACCCCTAGTGTTACTTTTTATAGTGTCAAGATCTTGTGACACCTATACATATGTTCTCAACATGTATAACCCTCTATTTATTCAATCCACAACTAATTTTAAAGGGGCATTCAAAGCACGATAGAATGTCTCCTTAAGTAATTGTCTCCCAATCCATGTGTGGGAGATTGATCTATTTTCTTATTGAACCTCAGCCATACCTCATGCAATGCTTCATCAAGCTTCTTCCTGAAGTTTGTTATTTTATTTCGTAACACTCACATCTTAAAGGGAGGAAAGAACCTATTTAGGAAAGCTTCTTTCAACTCTCCCCAATTTTCTATTAAATCTAGGGTTAAATCATCCAACCACATTGTAGATTCGCTAGTTAATGATAAAGGAAAAAACCTCAGTCGAATTGCATTTTGGCTTACTCCATGAAGGTTGTAATACTTGCATATGGCTTTGAAGTTTTTTAAATGCAGGTCAAGGTCTTCACCAGCAACCCCTCGAAATAACCTTTTCATGGTTTACCATTGTATCATCATGCTGGTGATGTTGAATTTTCTTCCTAGTGCTAATGAGGCTAGACTGATTGCTCCAGTAGCCCTGAGCCTATCAAGATTTGCCTCATCATCATCCAAATACACCTTATTATTCCTCACAGGTTGAGGTCTAAGAGGTACCTCTAGTTTATTTCCTCTTTTTGGCACTTCTATAGGGAGCTGCTCGGGGTCAAGTGACAGAGAATTCTTTTTCCTATTCATTCTTGACAATGTTTGTGAAATCTACGGATCAAATGGAAATACCCGTATAATCGAGCTGCAACTATTTGACATGCACTACCTTTGCCCAAAACTAAATGAAAAATACTTTACTTGACTTTATCAATAGCCGTATTCCCCGACAATGATGCCAAAATCTGATAACACTCAAATTACACCTCTCAATAAAGTATAAGCGATCATTGGTCAAATGTACAACCTAACTAGGTTGGGATTAATCCCATAGGGAATATGGCTTCGAGTTTACGCCTAGTAACAATATTTAGTCAATTAGGAATTATTTCTAGCAATATATATAATGTAAAAAAGGGGATTGTTTGGTATTAATGTATCCATTGCAACATATTATAATTTGTAAAAGAATTTAAGTTGAGAAAATCTAGGTTTATGTTCACCAGGGTTCAACAAATCTTCGGATTGTACTCAATTATGGTCGTGCGATTTTTCCTAAGTGCATAGCTATGTATAGAACCAATGCTATTTATCTAAGTATTTTTCAACCTTTAAACCTAGATAAATCTCTTTTACATCGGGGTCAGGCTATCAAAGAATGTGTTGTTTCAATCATGGTAACTCAAGATGATTACCCTTATTACTACAATAATTATTAGATGGGGGTTAGCGCCCTGAATATCTTAGCATAATCTCAACTACCAGTTTTAACCACAGGGTTATTGCTAGTTAAATCTAGGCTTGTTCTAGTGTTTGCAACCACTAAAACTCCACTACATCATAGAGATTATGTGTACATACTGTTAGTTAGATGCAACAACCATATACGAGTTACAACCCAAGTGTTGTTTCACTCATGGACCCCTCCACAACCCTAGAGTTGAGGTTTAAACAAACACAATAGTTAAATGATAAATTGATAAGCATCATACTAATGAAATAGCCTTCAAGCTGTTGTAGAATAATAATCAAAGATCTTAATTCCCCACACTTGTATTTGTGGAAGAGAATAGCAAAGAGAACGTATGAAAAATAACAAAGTGTTGTATATGATGTAGTATCAAAAGTTGTTCTCAAAATAACCTAACACTAGTATTTATAGGGAATGGGAACAAGTATAATAACTGAAACTCGAAATAGATTTCCTCTCATCCTTAGGCATAACTTTGGGCTAATAGTCTGGTGAAAAAAGGACTGCATGAACTTGGGTCTGCCTCTTTCACTATATAGTTGAAATCCATTTGGGCGGAAGCTCATTGGACAAGTCTTCTGGACTTAGATGAGCCGTCTCCTTTTCCAGATGTCATTGGATGGAAGGAACTTGGGCGAACTATCTGAGGTTCTATGAATCATCCAATCTATCTCTTGGTTCGTTCTTCTTATCCAGTTGATTTTCCTTTTGAAGGAAGACTTGGACAAACCGTCTGGTGATGGACGAAACGTCCAAAAATCCCTCAAAATTGCCCTTTTTCTGGCAATTTCTCCAAACTTCCAAATATCACCTTTACTCTGCAAATACTCATAAAACACATTAAATTACACAATTGTTACTCAAGAACATGCACATTTTCACAGTTTTAAGTGCAATATGTGACATAAAATTGTGTCACTAGGACTATTAATTATTCATCAGGTTCATGGAAATGATAGTTCATCCTAGTTGAAGCCACAAAAAGTGATATGGAGCCTTATTGCACTTTTTTAGCCATATTCTTTCTATGTACATATTTTGTTTTTAGGATAATCTAGCTTTATACTCTTGATTTATGTTTATTTATAGATTTTTGAGCTTGTGTAGTGTGTTTTGTGCATTATAGGTGAAATATCCAAGAATTTGAATAAATATGGACCAAAAAGAGAGAGCCTCACTAGGTCAATAAGCACATAGTCCCATGGGTCATTGGGAGAAGTCCAAAGAGAAGAAGAGGGGTGATTCTCACCCCCTCTAAAGTTCATGCCCCGCAAAAAGAAATCCTAGGGCGATACAAAAGGGATAGCAAAGCAAGGTCCACAGAAAATATGACTGCCTTGTGATGTGAGATGTTACAAACGTGGTAAACTTTTTCCTTTTGCCATTCCAAGTTTGAGAGTCTATCTAGGTGTTTCTAAATATTATAAATACCTATCATTAGTCTCAACTTTTCCCAGGTTTGTTCTTTAACTTCTTATTTGCATTATTTCTTCTCCTTTACTTAAATTCTTGCTCTATAACCATATTATGAGTGGATAAAAGCCTTGTGTCGAAGGTTATGGTTGTATTATGAACATTGAATTCTTTATATAATGGTTATTATAGATTTCTACCATCCAAATTTATTCTCTTAATGCTATATTTATTATTCAGTTGACTTGCGACCAATAGGATAATGGGCACTAATGAAACTTGAGATTATAGGAAAGTTAGAGACAGTATGGGTTAATATAAATACATTATGGGTGAAAATCATACCTAGATATTCCTACTTATCTCTAATACAAGAAGATATATAAATGTATTCAGCTTAGTGGACTGTCTTCGCTTGTAGTTATGTTTTGGCTAAAAATTTGAGTATTAGTAGATGATGGTCATAATATCAATCCTGTGAGTCATAAAAAGGGTAAATCTCTTAAATGAGGCTATTAACTATATAAACATACAATGAAATTATGCAAATGGCATAACCCTAGGTCTTAATATCTCTCCAACAAATATTGTAATTTACTTATGTCTCATTCTTTCTTAATTATTATACATAAACGATCAATCATCTCTCTTGAATTGGAAAACAGTAGCTATTATAATTTTAGTAGAATTATTCTAGAGCTTGTTAGAGCTTGACCACGTACACTTGTAAGCGCATATTTATAAGCAAAAAGTTTTTTATGTTGTTGTCGGGGAAGTATTGAAAAGTTTAAGATTTTTAAAATTATTTTTATTTTAATAATTTGTAATGATTTGATCATAGATGTATTATTATAGGTGATAGGAATACACAAAGTTCTATCAGCAAAGTAACCTTACTAAAATTGAAGGAAACCTAGCTCTATTTCATTTGAAACCCAAAATGTTCTTCCAATAAAGGTTAAGAGAGAAAGTTTTGTTTCGAGAGAAGAGAAACTAGCCACTGACAATAATGGCAAATGATCCACCAGCAGTAGTGACAAACCCACCACCAGCAGTTAGCAAAATGATGTCCTAATAGATAAAAAAATAAATTCTAATATTGTGAAATTGACAATTATTGGAAGATGAGATCTAAAGTGAAACATGGTGCAACTCTTGCACTCTGGCAGCCAGTATAGTTTTACCACATGAGTACGCGTAAGTGCATCACCAAATTTTTTTGGAGATTACAGATACATATATTACATTAAGAGTCCCATTAGACTATGCCAGGTTTACCTTATTTTCATTATTAATATTAAGAGACTATAAGAGGTGGATTAAAGCAAAACCACCTAATTCTATCACTTTATAAGATGATTTTGTACAAAAATTCATTTCAAAGTCTTCCATCTGGGAAGACGGCTAAATTAAGAGGTGGGCTTTTAGGATTTAAAAAAAAATAATGGAAGGCTTGCCCCATGGACGAGAGAGATTTAAGATATTATTACTAAGTTTTCCTCATCATCTTTCGACCCATAAAGTAATAGCACATACTCTAATTGAAAGTTTTGATATTAGTTCTAAAAATATTTCTTAATTTAGCTGCAGGTGGACAAACACTGGAGAAAACTTATGATGCATTAAATTTTTTTAAATTAGGTTGGAAGCTAGCAATCCAGCATGGACCGGTATGTTCAATACAACTTCTAGAGGTTGATGAGATGAAAAATATACAAGTGTAGATTACAACTATGAACCAAAACATTGGTTAGTTGTATGAATTACTTATGAGGCAAACACAAGGACAAGTTTAGCCGACTCAACAAGCATATCTGTTATGAGAGGCCTGTAGAGGTGATCATATAACTAATGTGTGTGGAGCTAATTCATAGTTCATATATTTTGTGTGCAACTTAGGTAGGGGTATAAGAATAAAAATTTCAGGGTTAACTTAAATTGAAGGAGCTATCTGATATTTTTTTTATCTCTATTTTAAATTGTCTACCTACAAAAATGATGGACTCCAGAAGTTTCGATATTGAGATTTCCATTGGGCAACTTCTAATGGCAAAGACATTATATGAGTTGGGAGATAGCATCAATTTTATGCCTTGTTATTATTCAAAAAAAATGGGGATAGGTAGTTCCAAACCTACTACAATTGTTTTTACAACTAGTAGATATGTCTTTTGCTAAAACTGGGGGTATTATTGGAGACGTATTAGTTCAGGTTAATTTGTTGATATTATTTTTGGATTTTTTAAACTTGATTCTGAGACTAAGATGGAAATTCTATTTTCTTTTGGTTTACCATTCTTTTATAAGGAAAAGTTACTCTTTATTTTGGCATTTGGATAACTTATTACACAAGCATATGATAAAGGGGACGTGTTTGATGATTATAAGCTAGTCTTTTATAGAGAGCTGACAGCTATCAAGGTGTTCGAAGCTGATCTTGAATCAGAACTTTAATCGGGAGAAGATTTATAGAGAAAGCCTTTGAGGTCAAACGATGTGTAACAATGCTCATCGCTGTGTTTTGATTTTTATGTATTTTTACCATTTTATCCTTTTTATAGTTATTTTCTGGTATTTATGGTCTATGAGGTAGGTATCATGGTCTTCGAAGTGCTTTGTTTAGAGATATACAAGTTTTTCATTTTGAAAAATTTAAAAGTTGGTGGGATTAACTTTAGCCAAAATTCATAGAAGTTTATATTGTAAACAAATTCAATTAGTGCCATCAACTTCAAAACCTGATCTTTAGGATGGCAAGACTATTGGCTCAGGTCTTGAGGCATTAAGATGAGTTTGGAAGAGTTTTTGAGTTTTAAAAGTCAGTGTAACTACCCTCCCAATCATTTTTGACTCATCTTACTAAATGCCAATTTTTATCCTCTCCCCTCGTTGATTTATATCATGTTTGATATGTTTGGATGGTTAGTTATAACCTGAAGTGCTACATTAGATCCTACGTTAGTTTTGATTTAAGGATGATTAGAAAGTGTAAACCTAGAATTAGTGTTTGGTAGATATTGGGTAAAAGAAACCCCCGATATGTGTTTTAATGGTTGCATTGAATTCAAAATGTTAAAATTAGTCTACATGCATATATGATTTGTGTTCACAGGGAATGAATTATGAGGGTTTTTTGAGACGATAGAGTATTAGGCTTCAATGACTAGTAAAAAAGGACCACGACTCATGGAATGGGTCCACGGATCATGATCTCGATCATGGACGTGATTTGTGGTGTCCATGCTACTGGACCTAGACTACGGACCACCCCACGAGTCCAGGACCATGGTTCATGGATTAACTGGTGAACTTGGTCTCAATTACACATTGAATCACGAGTCATTTCTACAACTAGTGGATTGGTCCCATGGTACATGGATAGACACATGGAATCTTGTCTTTGGTTTTTAGATCTTATTTAATGTGGGAAAATTTTATTTTTCCCACTTTTTAAGATATCATAAAGGACTTTTTGAGATATTTCTTCCATATTTAGAAACTTATACTTGATAAAATTATTTTGAGGGAGATTCTAAATATTATTTGGAAAAGTTTAAAGAAGATTTTCAATATGTAAACATTGAATAAGAGTTAGACTTAAAATCTTTCTATTTTCAGTACATCATTCATGATTTCATTCTTAGTTTCTTGGTTTATGCATACTTGGGATTTTGGATTCTAAACTTAAAAAGATGTTTTGGGGTTTGAGGTCTAATTTCAACTCGATTCTTAATAAAATTTCATACATAAACTTCCCAAATTACCAATACACATTTTTTCTAATAAAATTTTAGTTTTTCCCTTGCAGTCTCAGAATAACATTTTTACTAACTTTTGGATCTGGAATAGAAGTAATGCTACATGGATATCATTCTATTCTTATTCGCAAATAGAACTCATTTTTGATAGATTAGGAAGGTTCTGAGTCCATTCAAAAGGGGGAGGCTCATTTTTTACCTTTAGAGATTGACAACTCAACTTTTGAGGTAAGTTATGACTTAACTTTCATCAAACTTTTCTTGGGTAGTGATTTATTGAGTAAAGTATGTTATGGTTTAAGAGATATTGGTGAGTTCAGGGTTTTTTGAGTGATTATTTGATGATTCCTATGCAGGTACTTGTATTTCATTACTCTTTTATTGTGATGCCTATATGGGGGATTGTTTACATATTCAAGTGATACTCGTGTGGGAGCATATGTAAATCTCTTTATTAGAGAAGTGATTAATTATTTTGGTATCCGAGAATGTAATCGAGAGGATTTGGTGACATTGGACATGGACTCCTGACTTAATATTTTGGCTTATATGCCTACTTTTTAGTGTTGATTAATACTGAGAGATTTTGTTTATGCTTATTTAAATATTTACTCTATTATCACATTACTATCATGAATAATTCATACTCATCATATCATGGAACATTCAAGTAGCTTGAAACATTATTGATTTTTTAAATTTGAGTGGTCTATTTTGTTTGTTTGATGTTAAGGTTTAATATAATGAGTGATCTGTTTCTTTTAGTGGATGGTGAGGTTTTGATATGATGAGTTGTCGGATGCATTGATCAAACAGAGAGGATTGGTTATACCGAGTGATAAAATATGACTTAGCTATCGCCCATGGGTCCTGTCCTAGAGCTCATATGCTTGGAAGGTGTATATAAGAGCACATGTTGCAGTTCATATCATTTTACATCATTACAGTACATCATTGCACCCCATTCCTTGCTTTATTTGAATTGTGATGAGCTATTACATTAGGTTTTTATTGAATTTCTTGGTAATCTTCTAATTACAGGTGACCATAGTCTTCTCGATTTGATTTAATCCTACTTAAGATCAATTGATCTATGATTATTAATGAGTACAAGTAGACCATACTAACTTCAATTTCCATGCATCCTTTCGATATAGATCCATGTGCGAACATACCTAACGAGTAGAGGATCAAGCTAGCTATTAGGTCTGTGTTTGTGGTAAGCTTCTGCCTTTGGAGGTTTCCTCAACTTCATCTATTAAC
Organism: Withania somnifera; assembly: GCA_039654485.1. Classification (NCBI taxonomy): domain Eukaryota; kingdom Viridiplantae; phylum Streptophyta; class Magnoliopsida; order Solanales; family Solanaceae; genus Withania; species Withania somnifera. Next base: position 7,514 of record JBDJHY010736704.1, on the reverse strand, counting down.
TATGTTCCATAAATTATTTCATAAACAATATAGTTATCATACTTTACTATGTGGATCATTGTATTTTCATTAACTTTTTTTTACACAACAACTGAGTTTTGGGGTATTTTGAGTATTTTTTAACTATATCTTCCATCTTAATTTGGCATCTTTGTGTTTTTTCAATAGATTTATATATTTTTATTCTCCCCCATATATCATTTGAGAGTTTAGGGTCTTTACCTAGCATTTCTAAGAGGTCACAAACAAGAGTAGGTATTCAATGTAATGACCTCGAAGGTTATTTTCGAAATTAATTAAAAATTACTATTTTTCCTTTCTAATAGTTTTCCTGAGTCATATTTAATCGGTTTATAGGGTTGGTTTGAAATCGTTGATAAATTTTATAATTTTTCAGAAAATTTCAGTTTTTGAAAGCCTTTAAGTTGAAATACTGACTTTAGTTAATATTTGGAGTTTTAAGTTTCCAAATAGAATTTTGTCAGTTCCACTAGCTCTGGAATATGGAATTTTGTTTAGGAGGACCATCCTTTTAACTTCTAGGCATTCCATGATGATTTTAGCTCATTTGATGAGATAAAGTTGAGTTTAAGACAAAAGTTTAACTTTGGTCTACCTTTGATGATTGGGCGATTGAATTTGAATTTTATTAATTTTGTTGAGTTCAGGAGGTCATTTTAGTCTAGGAAAAGATTTAAATATTTTTCCAAGGTTTCGAGGGAATTTTTATTATTTTTGTTAAAATTTTCATTTCTATTGACCTTGATGGATATCGGGTCAAGGAGACCTCATATTTTTATTTTGATGATTCTATTGAGTCTGGAATATCAAATTTAGTTAGGTAACATATACTATTTATATGTATGGGATTTTAAATGAATCTTGATGTTTAATCAGAGACCTTGCCTCATGCGTTTTTGCTGTCATGGACATTATCTGGTGCTAGGTCCCTATTCATCACGCTTGGTTACAATCGTGAGGGTTTGTTCATATGTTATCGCGAACGTGTGACCCTTGGTCGCGATCGCGTAGGTCTAGGATGACCGTGTTCACAATCGTGTGAAGTATTAGCGTGATAGCATAGCATTATTTTTTGAGATCGCTTGAGGTCCCTTTGGGATCGAGAAGGTATATCTTATCTACTGAGCTAGGTCTTAAGTCCATGATAGTATGTTTTTGCTCCATTTTCCAGTTTTATACATTGAGAGCTCACTTTGGGGTATTTTCAAGGTAGATTTCGAGGCAAGGATATTGTGTAAGATTTTCGATCATTGAATATTTGTTACCTTTTAATTATTAAATGATTTGACAATTGAAATTGATGGATTTCAAAGTATAAATTTGGGGACTTTTTTAGGAGAAAATTTTAGTTTTTGAAGGTCGATTTCTACCCTATTTTTGATGAAATTCTACACTTGAGATCCCCCAAACATGACTACCATCATTTTTGAATAATATTTGAAATCTACCTTTAATCCTCAAGGTTTTCTTTTCGGGGGTGATTTTGGACCCGATTTTGAAAATATCAATATGAGTTATATTTGAATACATTTCGTGGATTCGAAAGTTTGACAGAAGGGAATGGCTCATATTTGATTATTTCTTTGCTTTCTAATGCAAGTGGAGGCCCTTGACTATCTTATAAAGTGTCCTAGGTATTTCTATATTATTTTGTTGAAATGGGGAGTAATGAGGACCACTTGGGGTATCCGTGTGGGTGATGTGATAAGTATGCACTTGGATACTAGAGTCAAGCATGTAGGGTCTAAAATAAAGGAATTAAAATAGAAATATGAGTTCATAGATCGCGATACCTATGTGGTCATGAGATGCTCGGTTATGATTAGTTGTACATGGGTATTTATTTACTTGATTTCATGCCCTTGAGTGGAGTTTGTTGACATTGATATAATTTTCTCTTTGTGGTTATGCCCATGAGTGGCCTTGTTGATTATTGATTGATATTGCCTCTCTTTTGCATGAATTTCCTATGATATTCTTATTCATTAATGCATCTTGATCGTTGACATGAAATATGATTTATAAGACACATGATGACATGATTTAAAAGGAAAATGCTGAGGTGATTTTTGGCATTGTTGTGATATAAAATGAAAGCAAAAGACAAAGAGGAATAGGATATGAAAGGCAATTTGGCTGATGTGTGATTTTTTGTATTTCCATGATATTGAATTTGGTATGAAAGGTAATTTGGACAATATGTGATTTTCAGTATTTCCATGGTATTGAATATGATACGAAAAGACCATGAACCGATGTGTAACTTTTTGTATGATTAATGATATTGATATATGATATAAAAGCAACCATTGAGGTATGATGTTTCGTATTTCTAAGTTATGTGAGCTAGACATGCATCACATTACATGGCATTGAATTATACATTTATTGACTTGTTATATTATTATTTCAAATTCAGCGAACAAGCCTGATATGGTTTACCCTTTTCAACCTATTTGATGTGTTACTTATTTGTCCATTTGTTCTATTGTTGGAATGGTATTACGAGCCTGAGTTTTCCAACTATGATGAAAAATGATAAGACATGCCTCTATTATTAACAAATCAAAATGAATAGTTAGATCTAGTTGAGAACGGATTTAGGGTAAGGATAAGTTGTTGGACCTAACATGATTTGGATTAGTTTCCCTAGATTTTTGATACTTTTTTATTTGGATATGGACTTTTGGTTCTAATTTATTACTCAAATTTCTTGTTTTACTACTGGTTTTGGTTGAGTATTCAATTACTATTATCACCCATATGCCCTATATCTATAATTTATTTTTATTATAAATTGCATGCTTATGATTGATTTGCCACTTAGTGTCTAGAGGATTCTGATTTGTGTGACGCGGTTGTTGGTGCTCTTCACTGCTTTATTTTAGTTCCATGTCAGGGAAACTTGTTGAGTACCCATTGTTTATTTTCGTATTTACGCCCTTGATTTCTATACTTTTGTAGGTGTAGATCTTAGTGCAACTTGATCATCTCTTTCCATATCAAGTCCGAGGTTCTAGAGTTGAGGCAACTGCCTTGTTTATCCAGCAGATGCTCAAACTCATTATGTTTTATCTTAGATCCTTTTTTAGGATTGTGAATATTTAAGACATGCATTTATTTCGATATTGTATTACTCTCAATCTAGAGGCTTGTTTAGTGTGACACCAGTTTCTAAGTGGTTTTACAGTTGGATTTTTGATATTGTACCTTCTATTCTTCTTGCTGACTCATTATTTTTTATGTTTATTGTCACGACCCAATTTCTCAAGTCATGAAGGACCTACATACCACAGTTTGAGAACCACCCCACAAGTATGCAAGGTAAGAATTAAACTATGTGAGGAAGATAAAGTATAAATAGAGGATAGGGATAAGAGGAAGTCTAAAATTAGTCAACGATATGAGCCACTAAAACAAGAATATGATGTTTAAAACCAAAATACTATATCTATATTGGAATTTAAGAACAGAAAGAGATATAAAGAAAGGTAAAAGATATGCTGCGAATGCCAAAAGACATCATCTACCTCAACAACAAGATCTCAGCAAGAATCCTGAATAAGCGTGGACTACTCATACTCAGATCTGCACCAAAAGATACAGAGTGTAGTATGAGTACCAAAAGCAACAGATATCTATTAGGCATCATAGGCTGACCGGGTATAAATAAGAAATACAAATAATAACTAAACAGTAAGGAATGTAATTTGAAGAGATCAACAAGTAGAACAAGTAGAGAGACTAGCTAACAGGATATGACCGACAAATATATAAGTAACTAGCCACTAACAAGGAAGGTTCAAATAAAACACGAAGAGACCATAGCTAAATCGATGCTCAACTATAAAGGCAAAAATCTAAGTAACAAATATAGCGGTATAACAGTAACCTTAACAATAACAAAAAATAGGAAGATGTCTACAACAACAAGTATATCAATAAGGAACACATGATACAGAGTCCAGCGGATATAGTTCTATCTCATAATAGTAAAACTAAGAAGTAATAATTAAAAGAGAGTCTCGACGATACCTTATAATACCAATAAATACAAAAAAATAAATCTCACCCTTTGGTCTCCCATAGGACCATAAGGTATAAACAAGAAAACAAATATCAGAAGTAACACATACATGAATGCAAATGGTCCCTTTTGGTACTCGTGGTCCGATAGGCAAAATAATCAAGCATAAAAAATCATACCGTATACCCCTCTCTCGGTTATATGCATATTAGTTCCAAGTTGGCTGGTTCCATGGAGGGCCTCCCCGTATACCATATCAATAATCATCAAAACTGAACTACAATCTCATAATGTGAATGTACAAATAAATGCCTGGGCTTCCCAGGTCTAACATAGTATGATCTCAAAAGCAGATGCTCGGGCTTCTCCAAGTCTAAAAATGATATAAATCATCGATGTAGGTCACTCGGGATTTACCAAGGCCAAATCAACATAAGTAATCAATGTCTAGCGCTCGTACTTTACAAAGTCTAGTAATATCTCAAAAACAGTGGTTAAGTCAATATTATCTCATTTATCATCGAAAACATGTAAAACATTTTAAAATGCTCCTTTTAATCTCATAATACTAAAAAGGGACCTACAAGGCCATGCAACGTTTCAAAATTAACTATATCGGTCTCTTGGCCATAAAGCATAGAAACCAATGCATAAAAACCTAGTTTTCCTGATGCTATGCTCAACCACAAATAATATCTCAGGAAAGCCCTACAACACTGCAAAAGCTCAATATCTACAAGCATAACTAGACAAATTGATGTTCAGGATTCACGGGCATTCCCAATAACCCACTTCTATTTTACAGAGTCATTCAAGACCACTCATAATCACAAGGTAAATATCATTGCAAATGCAACATCAATACTTAACCAAGAGGTGGACTTAAAGAGCAGATAAGGTCATGGGTATCAACTTAGAAATCCCAACCTAAGGATGTTTATGTATCATGATTATTTCACATATAATCCTAGTATAAGAACATAATTCATAGCCTACTTATCCTTCGAATACAAGCCTGCAAATACAACACAAAAGATGCCCAGACTGCTCCAAATCTCCAAAAATACGCAAACAAACTCCATGAATCACAAACTAAGCAAAATAACAGTCTATGTCTTAATATGAGTCAAATGATACCCATAAATGACCATGAGTCGTTGACCCTACTCGATCGCATGGGTCTTTCTCACTATTGCAAACCTCAACATAAATGACCATCTCGATCACATGGCTCACATGCCGCTATAACAAAGTCCTGGGATGGAAGGAACATCACGCGACTGCATGGGCTCTGTCCGTGATCGGGAAGAAAAATAAAAATGGTGTATCACAATCTCGTAGAAATGAGTCCCGATTGCGTAAAAGGTTTTTCGTGCACCAGATGACAACTGAAAACCAGTAATTTAAGTAAAAATTTGAATTCCAAAACAAGGCTCAGAATGCGTTCAGAACCTAATAAACGCAAAACAAATATGCTACCCATATGGAAAAGACATTCCAAACTCAACAGTGCATACAAAATTTCAATCTGAGGTTGTTTTGAAAAAATATTAAAAAAATCAACTCTATACCAAAATAACAAGTTTTCAATTGAGTACTCAGATTAAGCTTGGTTGTATTGGAGCCCGAACGAATAACTCACCTAACCCAAACTTGATATTTTAAAGTTGATGGAGCAATCAAATTTTCAATCTGAGGCTTGGATCACAAAATGACTACCCGAGCTCCACTTATGAACCATCAAGCACATAAAACATACAAAATTCCATAAACTTTAAACCAAAACTTTAGGACTCGTATCAAGAGTTAAACAAGATAAAATACATGTTTCAGAGCTAATGAAACTATCGAAATTTAATTTGGAATTTGTTTTCATACAATATCGACTAAAGTTAATGATTTTAATATTAAAGACTCTAAAATAGGGAAACAAACATAACAACCAAATGAACAATATGGAAACCGAACCACCAGTTTTGATAAGAAACAAATGACTTAGAGCTACTATAATAAAGCTCTAGAATGCAATAAAGCATAAAATCATGAAAATTACCCGAAAGATCATTACAACATCCACTACTAAAAAGGAATTTCGTCCTAAAAGTCAGAACAAGGAATAGCTGAAGGTTGAAACAGATGCGGATACTGAGACCTTAACTCAATCTTGATATCCCAAGTGGCCTCCTCCAAGAGATGATATCTCTGTTGCACCTTAACCATAGGAACCTCAAAATATCTCAACTTTCTCACCGCTCTACCCAAAACCAACACTAGATCCTCAACAACCGATAATCCCTGATATTGAACTGAATCATAATGAAGCACATACGACTTATCAGGGATACACTGTCTCTACATAAAAACATAAAAAACTGGGGGCACAACTGAAAACATAATATCTTATGCACAAAACTACTAATCAGATCAAGAATCTCAGAAGGGTAAATATATCGGGGGATGATATTTAGACTTTTTTCAAACCTCATCACTCCTTTCATGGGTGATACCCACAAGAAGAATCTATCACCCGCACTGAATTCCAAATCACGACAACAAGAGTCAGAATAACTCTTCTGCCTACTCTAGGCATCCCGAAGTCTATCACGAATTAGTCAAACTATATCTAAGGTATCCGAAAGTAGATCAGTACTCTGCAATCTAGATAAAAGAATTTGTCTACCATACAAAGCCTCAAATGGAGCTGTTTGAATACTATAACGGTAGTAGTTGCTATACACAAACTCATCCAAAGCCAAATAATGATACCAAGAACCATTCAAATTAAGAACAAAATATATCAACATGTCTTCCGGGACTTGAGTGGTCCTCTCAGATTAATCGTCTATTTGGGGATTAAATTTGTTCTAAGATAAACCTTAGTACCCATACCAAGCTGAACCATTCTCCAAAACTTAGATGTAAACTAGGTACTGCGATTAGAGATAATAGAAATGGTATACCATGATATCTAACCACCTATTGAGATAAATGAAGGCTAACTTCTCTGCACTATAGGCTGTATGAATAAAAATAAAGTGTGCAGACTTAGTGAACCTATCAATAATCAACCAAATCAAACTATAGCCATGAGGAGTCCGAAGAAAACCTGAGATGTTATCCATGGTAATCTGTTTCTACTTCTATTTTGGAATAGGAAGCCTCTGTATCAATCAAATCGGCCTCTAGTGCTCAAACTTAACTTGCTGATAGTTCAAGAACCTAGAAACAAACTCATCTATATCCCTCTTTGTACCAATCCACCAATAAATCTGACTCAAATCTTTATACATCTTTGTTGCATCTGTATGGATGGAATAATAGGAATTGTGGGACTCACAAAGAATTAATTGACTCAAATCATAAACTCTAGTTACATATATTCGACCCCTATATCTCAAAAAACCATCCTAATCCAATATAGCTCTATGGGGATCACCCTACAACAACCGATTATGAATATCAACAA
>JBDJHY010736594.1:0-15610 GCA_039654485.1 Withania somnifera | reverse complement strand
ACTTCACATCTCCAATCATATTTTCCTCCATCAAATTGTAAGTTTACACTTTAATTTCTTTGAGTTTTCATCAATAAATCCCAAATTTCTCCTACTTTTTCTTCATTGTATTTCTTCATTTCAAGATTATTCCTTGATTGTTTTTATCCAATTTTGGGTATAAGTTCCCTACGATGTGGGGAATATTTTTTATACCATTTATTAAGAGTTTCAGGTTTGTAGGACTGTTTTTACCCATATTTTGACCCCGACTACTTTTATAGCTTTATGGATTTGATTTGTATTAACACGTAGTTTATTATTTTTAAAGTTTCGTGATTGCTCAATCTCGTTTGCACATCTTTGGGAGTTTTGGAGTAGTCCGAGCATCTTTTATGTTGTATTTGCGAGCTTATCTTTGAAGGACAAGTAGGTTACTGTTTAAAATCTTAGACTTGGCTTATATAGGAAGTAATATCACTATTTATCATCCTTGGATTAGGAATTTTAGGTTGTTTCCTAAGACCCTGTCCACTTCTTTATGCCAGCTCTTTATTTTGTGTTAGTGTTGTATTTCATCATAATTACCCTATGGCTCTGAGTGGTCTACACTGACTCTAGAACATAGATGGTGGGATTATCAAGAGTCCTTGACATTTATTTAGATGGTTATGCTTGTTGTAGTGATTCTGAGCTTATGTAGAGGCGGCAGGACGTTCCGTGATACTTGATTGTGGTTATGCTCTTATCATTCATGTATGTCATAATCGTGTTACAGATATTTTTATGCATTGGTTCCACTATTTACGGTCAATAGCTTAGTATTAATGATCTTAGAACCTTGCATGGCCTTTTTGAGATAGTTTTCATATATTCATTAGCCTTAAGGGGCCATTTTTGTTTATTGATGACTCATATTACTTTGAAATTTTAATAATGAAATGTTTTGATATGATCACAGAGATTTTGATGTTACCATTTAATCCTGATATTAAATTGGTTTCAAGCAAATTTTTACTATAATAATCTATTTTGACGATTTCTTAAATTATTCTAAGACCTGATTGTCATTAGGCGCCTTCTACTACTATCTTTTACTATTTTAGTTCAGGCCCTAAAATTTGGTAATAGATACATGACCTTGCTGGCACTTATAGCTTCAGTTTGATGTCGAATGCTAAGTATCAGCCATTACCTAATTTTAGTCCTGGCTACGGGTGGACATTGATGCTGAGTTTTTGACTGATGTAGATCGTTTACAACTGGAATCTATATGTAGGGATTGACATAGTCGAGCCCTATTACATTATAGTAAGATCTCCTTTTTATGATAGTTGTTGGTATGTGAGATGATTCCCTACCATGGACCATGCCAACTCGGTTCTATATACGTAGTGTGATACAACAGAGTAGTAGGTATATGGGAATAGTTCCTTCCATGATTTTCATCCTATTGTTCCTATGAATTTTTGGAGAAGGAGTGTAAAAATTTACTTTAGCGTGCTTCATTTTTGTGTTACTTTTCACAGTTGTTTTCTTGTTTAGTACTTTCTGATGGAATGGGATGCCAATGGGTGAGCGTGATTACTTGTATTTATCTGTTGATTTACTTTTTATCTTTTATTTACGACTGTTATGTTGTAGTACTTAGAATTTCCTTGACTTGTAGTTACTGTTCATGTGCGGGTTTCATTTAATTATGTATTCTTCTTTCTCCCTTTATTAAGGTTTTCTAATACATCGTCCTTATTCATTCTCTTTATTTGAATATTTGTTACAAGGACTCGGCTATGCCTTCATCTCTTTAGCTGAGATCTTGGTTACTATTGTTAGTTAGATCCATTGATTATTCCTTGTTTACTTCACTTATCTGTAGCTAGCATTACTTTTCCACACTTGTACTGTTTGATTTCTGTGACTCATTTCTTCTTTATCTGTTATTTACTGGTTTTATTTCTTATATGAGCCATGCCGGCCTAGCCCGACAGGTACACATATTTTTGATACTCATACTACACTTCTGCATTTTTTTGGTGCAGACATGAGTACAAGTTATCTCCACTATTTCCTGATTTTGTTGCTTATCCTAGCCTAAGTTAGACCATGGCTTCTAACATTCGGAGCTTGAATTTACCTCTCTTTACCTTTTCATTTCTATCTTTTGTACTATTGTAGATAGATATCACATTTTCACTTCAGACTTGTTATTTTCTTATAAGCTCATGTACTAGTTTACTAGGTTTTGGGGATTTCTTTTATTGTACTAAATTTTTATATTTTCTATCCTTACTTATAATATTAACTTTTGCATTTTCTATTACTTTTAATTTATGTACTTATTGGGTAGTTCTCCTGTAGTGGGATGTAGGTGCCTTCATGATCCAAGAAATTCGGGTTGTGATAAATTAGTATCATAGCCTTAGGTTCATTGGTATCCTATGTATATGAGCTAGTGTCTAGTCGAGTTTTGCGTATTGGGTACAATGATATCCGTATCCTATCTTTAAGAGACTATAGTGACATCATTAGGAAATCCATCTCTTCTTGACTTTTATATCAAGCGTGCATCCTAGTTGGTATCTTAAAATCTCTTTTGTTCTTTCACTCTTTCGTAGATGACATAGTTATGATCTTCGACAGTAGTAGGAGATGGGATGCCTGTCGCACTATTAGTCAGATCTTCATATAAAATCCATAATGGAGATCGTGTCTTAGGTAGAGTACGTGCTTATGATTTGACATCTATCAGAGATGCTACACTTATCATAGCTCTTGTGGTTTAGCTCGATCCTATTCTGGTTAGCATCCACCGGGTGTCTTAGCATATGTTGCACCTGATTTAGTACAAGAAAGGTTTTTTTTCCATCCCCTTTCTTCAGAAGGTACTTCTGGAAGTGTTGAGATCAGTGAGTTGTATACCACAATCAGGGGTTTCACCCGGTGTTGGGAGTCCTTCTTAAGCTAGATGTGAATTTTTATGTCTATAAAAGGGTTCATTGTCTGTTTCTGAGTAGGAGTCTAGGTTCCATGAGTTGGTTGGGTGTACCTCTATGATTTTTCCTTTAGAGTATGGGAGGGCCTAGAGTATTTTTAGTGGATTGATTTTCCCCATTCGTTTGGCACTTGCACCTTTGGTAGTTTTAATCCTTTTACTCAGATTGCTAGCAGCGTGAGGTTGATTGAGAGCCTATATCAAGAGAAATATGAAGGTAGTGAGAAGGGGACCCAACCTATGAGTATTTCTGGTAATAGAGTGTTAGGAGCTAAGGGTCATCCCTTTGATCCATTTATGAGAGTTTCACTGCCTTCTATTAGGGTTCAATATTATTTTAGTAGACTGAGTATAGGTGCTTTAAGTACATCTCTCTTAGTTAAACCCTATTGGTCATGTTATATATGTGGAGCATTGGGTCATATATTTATGGATTGTGTATAGCGGGGGTCATTCCCACCACCAGTTCATTCGGTTCAGGATATTGGCTAGTCTGTGAAGAGGTACTTCTTTTGGAGTTTCAGTTCATGGTGGAAAAATTTGTTCTTCTGGACCCTAACATCGGGTTAGGATAAAGGTCTTCTCTATACTTGTGATGTTATGTGTCGCTTGTTCAAAATTTCCACTAGGAGAGTATTATTTATCCCGTGATTCAGCCATTAGCTCATTCAGGTTAGATTCATCATGATGCCCTAGATGGTGCGAATTAGGTTTCATTTTTAGGTTGTTATTGTCCATCCTTGGATTTATTTGGATTCTATATTTAGTGCCCATATATAATTGTTTACTTGTCACTATATTTGTTGAGATTGGACTTTATGTGCCCTTATTTGGCTTCTATGATTATGTACTCCTCCATTTTAGCTCATTGTTATTTTGATCTGTGATGAGAGTTGCTTTTGATTTGTTATTGATGTTGTTATCTATTGCTACCCCAGTACTTGATTTCTTAGTAGTGGATCATGTTGTTAGTTATTGTTGGGTAGTCGTTGAAGAACTTGATTTATAGACGATGATATTCTTGATAGATAGGTTGATCATAGATATTATGGGCATAGTCGGTCTACCTTATTATTTGAACATTCCTAAACTTTTCTGTCAGATTCATGCCTTGAGGTTTTCTTAGTATTTTCCAATTGTATGACAGTATTTGTTAGCCATGCACCATTGGGACTTATCTAGTCTTTTGGGCTAGGAGATTAGTTCTGTAAGGTAATTGGTCTCGATTAGCATTTCCCCATGAAATTATCTTCGATGCTTCATCCCTTGTTTGTTTTTGGTGTCGATTGAGTTGTAGTGGTGTTGTCCTGACCTCCCTCCCTGAGCGAGTTTGAGTTATGGGTTATTAAGATTTATTTGGGCACTTGGACCCATACTCATACCTTTTTTTCACCTAGTTTTAGTTGATCTCTAAGGATTTGGATTTGTGTTCAGACTTTGCTAAGTGATTACTTAGACTTATGGTAAATCCATTCTTGTACTCTTTCCTAGGTTGATTCTTTAGTAGTGGACCGAGGGTATTGATCCTACTATTGGCTTTCCCAATATGTTGATGTCTGTGGATTTGGGTCACCCATTGCATGGTGGGAAGTGATTTAGTTGTTATGGGTTAGCTTCTATAATTTTACTTGAGAATGGATTTTCATATCCGGTTTATGCTTGAGTAATATTTAGATATTGAGTGGAGACCTTTTACTTGCCTTGTTTTTGTTCATCAGAGTAGCCCAATGGAAGTTTGGTTAGTAATATGAGGATTTGGGAGTGTTGTGCGTTGAAGTAGACTTATTTCTCCTTTTGAGGTTTGTGTTGGCATTGTGGTTAGTGGCTTTGATAGCTTATTGGGGTGATTTTTTTAGCTGCATAGTCACTTTCTTATGTACTTATGATATGTGTTTTACTTCATGGATTAGATAAAAGTTAGGTAATTCGGTTTTGACTTGAACTATGTTGTGTTGTTTCTTTGACTCGAATATTAGCCACCTAGTCAGGGACTAGTATTCATGGATTTTTTTTGTGAGGTAATTGAGTTAATACAGACATCTCTTTGGTTTTGGATTACTATCATAATACGATACTCCATTCATCATGTTCAGATTGGCTTGGTCATTTTGTTTGGATCCGTGATGGATATATGTTAGTATAGAGGTCTCTCTACCTTAGCCCATCTTTATTAGAACCCTATCCACAAACCCATTATTCAATTGTGTTGGCTATACCCTTCCTATCACGGGTGGACTCATGTATTAGAAACTGAGGTGAGTGATAATGGACTCCCTTTGTGATCCTATTATACAACTAATAAAAATTCCCATAGGTTTTAAGTCAACTCAACTAAGGAGTAATACACATAAGCTATGGAAGGAGACTGTTATTTTACATGTTCCATCCATGTGAGGTTTTTGTTTGATGTGTGGTGGAGTTTATGGAAAGTTCTCCCATCGAGATTGAGTTGTTTCAGTCCGTGTAGTAGGGTGCTATTGCTTTTTTAGGATATATTGTTTTGGTTGTTATTAGTTGGGTGATGGATGATTTGTTTTGGGGTTGTTTGCCTAATAGAGTTTGTTTATTTGCTCCTATGGTTCGGTTTCCATTATGATGGGTAAGTGGTTTACATTGCCTTCTTGAGTTGGGTTAACTTTTTGTATGTTTCTAATTATTATGTCAGACCCTAGGTTTGTAGTTTATTTATCTTCTTCGAGGTTTTGCTATAGGTTGAGATTGTGTTTTGATAATTGGTGACCAAATTATCCTCTTCTTGGGATTTGTTTCAGGTGATGGTGATTATTGGAGTATTTGAGTTTTAGCGGTCGAGACGGGTTATCATGAGCACTATGGGTTTTATTTTGGGGCATGTGGTGGGTAGTTTAGACTGCTAGTAGTAAGTTTGTTGATGATTTATGGTTCGGTGCTTGGTTGGTATGATATGTGACTTGGTTTTTGGTTTTTTACTTCTGTTGTCTATTCGTTTTTGTTTCTCATTTGGTTAACACTATGAGGATTATTTCTGATATGCTTGGGGTATCTCGAGATGAGTTTATGTTGAGCTTCAGTGGTTGATTTAGCATTTGTGTGAAGGTTTGTGATTATTTCAGTTGGGTGGTATTGGTAAATTGGCTACTCTTGAGTTTCTGGAAGTTGGAGTCCCATGGATGTGTTCCCTAGCGGGTCTTAGGTCATCCATGTTGCCTTGCCTCAGAGTTCGATGCCTTCTTTCCCTTTTCTTTGGACTTTCGGGGACTAAAGTATCTTTAGTAGTGGATGTTGTAATGACCCTTCTAGTCATTTCCACGTTTTTCAAATTTTCTTGTATATTAGAGCTTTCTATAGCGGCACTAAGTCATTTATGACTTACCAAGACCGATGGTTTTACTGATGAGTGTACAACAAAGGTTGATAGGACATCTTTTTCAAGTACTACAAGAGACGGATGTTCCAAGAGAGCTACACAAGAAGATAAAGGTGGAGGATCAGTTCCCAAGTTATTCTTTTGGTGGTTATGTTTGTTTCCCCATTTAATAGGTTTAACTTTTGATATCTTTGACTCTGGTCAACCTCCCTTGAAAATGATACCGGAATTGACTTTCGACAGTTAATTGCAGAATATGTATTTTGGTCTAGAAGAACTCTTAGTTCATGTTCGGAAGCCTTCATTGCGATTTTATCTCATTTTGCTTATTTTATGAGCTTTCTAGTTTATAAGTGGAGCTTGGATGGAAATTCGAATGCGCCATAAGCTTTAGAATATTGAGTTTGGGGTAGGTGAAGTATTCATTTGGGTATCAGGTTAGCCGAACTCATTTGAGGTACTCGATTGAAATTTATGTAATTTAGGTCGAGGGTTGATTTTCATCAATATTTCCTCAAAATGATATCAGATTGAAATTTCATCTGCGCCTTAGAATCTGAAATTTCATTTGCATGCAATTTGGATAGTTTGTTTATGTTCATTGGATTCTTAACCCTTCTTGAACCATTATTTGAAGTTCCAAATATTGGCTGAGTTGTTGTCATCTAGTGCCAGCAAAATTCTTCTTCGAGATCACAACTCTGAGCCACGCGATCATGATGGTGTCTTCCCCTAAGCTTCATGATCGCGACCTTATGTCATTCTGGTCGTGAACTCCGCAATCACGATGCTAGAAACTTTCTCCCTTTTCATTTTCGATATTCCTCAGCGTTTTTGAACCAATTTCCCATTATTCTTCATGATCGCAGTCCTAATCAATGCGATCGCGATGGTATTTTATTTTTTATGTCATGATGAGACCCTTGTGGACATTATCATGATGTGTACTATGCCTGGCTGTATAAATACTACCCCCAAACCCGATTTTTCACTCATTTTTCTCCTTCTTCTTCACATTAAAACCCCACTGTTGATCTTGTAATATCTTAGGTCATCAATATTGAACTTGGGAAACTTCAAGAAACATCTCCAATCATATTTTCCTCTATCAAATTGTAAGTTTTCACTTTAATTTTTTTGATTTTTATTCCATAATTCCCAAATTTCTCCTACTCTTTTCTTCACTTTATTTATTTAGTTTCAAGCTTATTCCTTGCTTGTTTTATCTCCAAACTTTGGGTATAGGTTCCCGACGATATAGGGAACATTTTTATGCCATTTGTTTGGAGTTTCGGGTTCGTGGGCTTATACACCCGTTTTGACCCATATTTTGACTCTGATTATTTTCATAAATTTATGGGTATCATTTGGCTCGTGTAAGAAAATAGTTTATTATTTTTATAATTTAGTGATAGGCTAAGATTGTTTACATATCTTTGGGGTCTTGGAGCAGTATAAGCATCTTCAACGTTGTATTTATGAGGTTGTCTTTGGAGGACAGGTAGGCTACGACTTACGATCTTAGACTTGGATTATATGAGAAGTAATAACACTATGTAGCATCCTTAGGTTGGTACCCTTGATCCTATATGCTTCTTTCTGCTAGTTCTTTATTTCATATTGGTGTTGTATTAATCATAGATTATCCTGTGGCCCTGAGTGGCCTGCACTGACTCTAGAACATAGATGGTGGGATTATTGGGAATGTCTGTGAGTCCATGACATTTATTTAGCTGGATATGCTTGTTGTAGTGATTCCGAGCTTATGCAGGGTTGGTAGGACATTCTATGATGCTTGACTATGGTTGTGCTCATATCATTCATGCATGTCATCATCGTGTTACAGAGATTTTATGCATTAGTTTCTACTGTTTATGGCCAATAGCCTAATGTTAATGATTTTGGAACCTTGCATGGCCTTGTTGAGACAGTTTCTAGATATTAATTGGCCTTAAAGGCCTGCTTTCATATATTGGTAACTTGCATTACTTTGAGATTTTGATAATGAATTGAGCACAAATGTTTTGGTATGACCATAGAGATTTTGATATTACCAACTAATCCTGACACAAAATTGGTTTTAAGCAGAATCTTCACTATCATAAACTGTTTTTATGATTTTCTTAAATTATTCTAAGAATTGATTGTCGATTGGGTGCCCGGTACTATTGTTTTCTACTGTTTTAGTCCAGTCCCTAAAACCTAGTGCCGGGTACATGACCTTGCTGGCACTTATATCTTTGGCCCAATGTTAGAGACTGAGTATCAGTCATTACTAGATTTTAATCCTGGTTGCGGGTGCGCATTGATACTAAGTTTTCGACTAATTTAGACTCGTTTATGGATGGGCATATACATATGAGACCTGATACAATCGAACCTTGTTTCCATACAATATGAGCTCCTGTTATGACAATTATTAGTATGCTGGGTGATTCCCCACCATAGACCCAGCTGACTCTGTTCCATGTACATAGTAAGACTAAGGGAGAGGTATAAGATGGAGTACTAGGTATACAGGATAGTTCCTTCTACTTCCTACCATTCCTACGGCCTTTCGGAGGATGATTGTACACATTTAATTTAGCTTGCTTCATTTTTGTGTTACTTTCTGCACTTATCTTCTTGTTTGGTACCTTTTGGTAGAATGGGATGCCAGCCGGTGAGTGTGATTACTTGTATTTATCTGTTGACTTTCTTTATGTCTTTTATTTATGCCTGTTACTTGGTAGTACTTAGAATTTCCTTGGATAGTAGTTGTTGTTCATGTGTGGGTTTCATATTATCAAGAATTGGGATATACAAAGAAGACGTAGTAAATGGGAATAAAACATCTTCTTTGTTTTCGACATGATCCTTTCCCTAAAGTGTACTTCCATATTCAAGGAAAATATTTCCAACTTTAGGTGGATCTTTACACTATAGTGGGTTGTTATAAATAGTATATTCCTTATTAACTACACCACTATCAAGGTTCTCACCATTAGGTTCCTTATTAGGAGTGTCCTTATAAAACTTTAAAAAGATATTGTAGTTTAAGAGAGAATGATCAAACACAAAGGAAGAACTAGAACATATAATATTTATAAGCAAAACAAGTGATAGGATCCTCAGTAAAAGGTTTGATCAAAGATTCACTCAATTGACCAACTTTAACATCACTAAATTGAGGCTCATTAACAACTTCACAAACATCCTCAATTAGTGGATCAAAATCAGGAACAAGTACATCATCACAAGATAATGCTCTATCATTCAAATCTGAGTGTTTACATAGGTGGACACAAGTTGACCTTGCGAGAAGGATCAACGGGTCATTAGTAGGATTAATTAATGTACCCACTTCCTCATCATAAAAATTATCAACACAAGGTAGAGAATCATTAATCTCACATGAATACGAACTATCATTAACACTTTGTTCATTTGAGATTTTAAAAAGTGTTAAGATTAGCTATTGTACCTTAAAGCGTATAAGAAGACTTTTCTTTTACTTGAGGGTTGGTGAAAAAGTTCTGTTAGATTCTCCTTGGAAAGTTTCTCCTTATGAACCTATGAAATAAAACAAGGGATACTAGGTAAAATTCTATTACCATTATTAGCTTGTAATAACGGATCCATGTTAACAAGTTCCAACTACGAGTTTCCCTTGTCCCTATCATTCAAATCTATCCTTGGTGCATCACTCAAACACAAATCATCACTATTTCGAGTCATGTAATTATATATTTGCTCAATTGACATGTCTTCTCTTTTACTTGCCATTTTTTCTTTCTTGCATGCTTCTTGGATCTCCCTCATTTTTCTATGATCTTCACTCACTTGAAAGGGGTGTCAATGGTGCAAGAACAAAATTGTGTCCTCCAAATACACACAAGTACTTATTGTACCCCTTATGATGTTTGATATACCTATCAATTTTCCAATGTCTTCCAAGAAACAGATGATATTTTAGCATGGGTACTATATCACAAAGGAATTTGTCTATGTTCGCCAATGCTAAACTTGATAAGTACTTTCTCGGTTACTTTCATTTTTATGTTTTTATTGATAAATTAGAGTTTTTTGGGCTTGAGGAACCTTTATGTAGGTAGATTCAACAATTAAATTAATATAGCACTCATTACATTAACATTAATCCTCATATTTATAATCAAGGAACATATATTTTCCATTATCTTGGACCTAGAGTGAAATAACTTCATGCATTTATCAAGTTCCTCTTTGGATATGAGTCTGATGAGGCAAGAAAGGTTTAAGTTCACCTCCAAATGTTCGTTCATCACTTTCCATTGACAATGTACAAAAGAAAGACACTTAACAAAAAAAACAAATGGTTAGTGGTTAGAGAAAACAACCTCACAAATTTCTGGAGTACCCACCTTTTATGTAGTCCTCACAATTAGCGTAGATGATGTTGAGACTTGTTTGAGATGATTGTTACAAGATATTCAATCTCTACCCGAGGTCCGGGGTGATTTTTTATTCGTGAAGATAAAATAATAACTCAAATGATTGGACTTGAATAAATAAATAACAAAGAAACTAAACTAAAAAAGCACAAAAGGAACAGCTAGATGAAGGAAAGGACTCTAGCACCAATAGTCAACTAAGTGGATGAATAACTAGTTGAGAATTAGCATTTTAATCAAAAAAATGAAATTATAATTAAAATAAAATAAAACAAGGATTGGAAACCTTAATTTGATCTTTAAAAAGTGTTTTGGGTCACCAAAAGGGGTGACGGATCCCAAAATTGATAAAATAAGATTGACTTTTCCAATAAAGCTCGTTTTGGAAGGAAGCCTCTTTAGATGAGAAGACAATATGTGGTATCACCAAAAATATATTTTTTTTGCTACATGTACAGAGACCCTAGGGGTCCTTGGATGGTGTACCATCAAGGCTCACAGTACACGAAGTTTTCTGGTCTTTGTTTGTCCATAATTCGCCTTTCTCGGGTCTTCAGCTGGACTTTCTTTGTGGACTCCACTTGTGTACTTTATTCCCTAGTATATGCCTTTGGGGGGAATATTCTTCCTTGGGATGCCAAATACACTTCCAAATATTTCCTGTTTAGGATCAAACATCCTTTTCTTGGTAATTTTTCCTCTTGAAGATACGAATATTGTCAATAACACCAAGATCAAATGAAGATCAAAAAATAACAATTTCTTCATATCAACCCGCATTTGAGAAACTTGAGATCCTTTCTCCTCTTGATGTGATAAACAAATTCCAAAAATTTTAAAACTCAAAATACAAGTCTTCAATTCTAGATCTCATATCCCATTTTTAACCCTTAACTTTTTTATCCCAGCAGTGGAGATTTTGAAACGCTATCTTCAATCAAGCTCAAATTTAAATCCTTGACTCAATTTGTATTACAGAAAACAAATCTAATACTATAAACTCTAAAACAAGACCCAAATAAATACAATTTTCATTTGAGATTTTCTAATTATTTTCTCTTTTATTTGTGACTAACAGTTCCAATGAACAGTCACTCACTTTTTACAGTTATACAATTCCAGAAGATGATAACAAACCCAAGATTATAATTTATAGGAATAAATTGAAATACGAAACTGATACCAATTGATGTAATTCTTCATACGATAAATGGAGAAAAATAATACAATAATATAAAGGATAGAGGATTCAAAAAACCTTAATATGAATCAATAGGCAACCCTATCTATATTGAGCTAAGACCTCCTATCACAAATTCAACATACAAGTATCGAATCAAAGCAC
Organism: Withania somnifera; assembly: GCA_039654485.1. Classification (NCBI taxonomy): domain Eukaryota; kingdom Viridiplantae; phylum Streptophyta; class Magnoliopsida; order Solanales; family Solanaceae; genus Withania; species Withania somnifera. Next base: position 3,536 of record JBDJHY010736594.1, on the reverse strand, counting down.
ATAACCAATGAAACCAATAGGAAACCAACAGTATATGAAAGTGATTATCTCCTATTTGATACTAAATAGGAGTACCTAATCTGTCAAATCAAGAATATACCTAATGAAAGGAATGTATTAAGAACGATAACTATTTCAAAATTACCACCCTTAATCACAATATTTAAATAGAGAACCTAACCTATTGGTAGACCTTAAGGAGATGGATACCCAAGAAATCACACCTTACAAACAAAAGGAAACATAAGATTTTTCAAGCTCTAAAAATCTCACACAAGAGATAATTTTTAATATTCAACAACAACTATGTAAAATAAACCCTAAAGAACTTATTTATACTAAGCTAGAAAATAAGACAATTATCTATTACAATAATACTCTTAATGAGGGCCTTGTTTGTTCTCCACGTAAATCATGAATTTGAAAATTCATGATTACTATCTATTCATCCCACTCATTTCATCTAACCAATTATCCAAATGTGGAATTGCTTCACTTTTAGCACAAATTAGTCTTCATAAGCTATCCTCGAACTCTTCATGGTCATCATGGCTTGAGTTCCTTTGGATAATTCTTGAAATAGTGTCATCCAATATCATATAAAATTTAGTCAAAGGTGTAGTTATCAATGGAAACCGATCAATGAACCACCTATAATATTCTACTAACCAATAAAACTGCAAACCTCAGAAGGAGAAGTCGGTCTAGGACAATCCCAAACTGCCTGAATCTTCACTAGGTCCACCATAATCCCATCCTTAGCAACACGTGTACTAGCAATACTATAAACTCCAATTAGAACTCACACTTTTAGAATTTAGCTTAAATGCATTGGTCTCTCAAAGCCTAGAGCACGATCATCAAGTGCTACCCATTCTCCTCTCTACTCTATGTGTAAACCACTATATCATCGATAAACATTATGACAAATGAATCTGAATAAGTCCTAAACACCCGATGCATCAAATCCATGAATGTTATTGGGGAATTGGTCAACCCAAAATACATAACTTGGAACTCGTAGTGTCCATAACGCATTCTAAAAGTTGTCTTAGGGATGTCCGCCACCCTAATCCTCAGTTGATGATAGTTTGACCTTAAAAAGGTCTTAAAAATACTACCACACCATGAAGCTTTTTAGAAAATCATTAATCCTCAACATTAAATACTTATTCTTAATAGTCACCTTATTTAATCATACGTAAAAATCAACCCATATTTCTTTTATATAAAAGCATTAGAGCACCCTAAGGCAAAACACTCTACTAGATAAAATCCTTATCTAAAAACCCTGAAGCTGAACATTAAGTTCCCTTAACTCAGCAGGATACATATGATAAGGAGAAATGGAAATAGTCCTATTGCTCATCTCAAACTCAAAGGAAAAATCAATATCTCACTCAAGTGAAAGGTCAAGTAGGTCAGACGACAACACATCAAGAAACTAACAAACAACGAGCATGAATTGGGAGAAGAAGTGGCAGCTCTGACATTACGAACATAAGCTAACTAAGCTATAATCCTCTCACCACTAGCCTCCTAGCCTGAAGGCCAATTATGATTCTTGTTGGTGTATGGCTAATAGAACCCTTCCACCTAATTGGGAGACACTAGGAATGACTAAGGTAACATTCTTTGCATATAAATTCAAAACTGCATGGTGAAGTTATAACCAGTATATGCCCATTATCATATTAAAATCCAACATATCTAGTAGAATCAAATTGTTCCAGTACCATACTCCTCAATAGAAACTAAAAAGGACCTTATAACACAATCCAATGATAGAGAATTACCTATTGGGATATAAATAGATAAAGGTTCATATTAAAACTCACAAGGCCATCCTAAAATGTTCACGATGTAAGAAGAAAAATAAGAGCAAGTAGAGCCCAGATCAAACAAAGTTGATACTAACTGATGGAATAAAAAAATCATATCTATAATAATAGTATCTAAGGCCTCTACCTTTGGTCTACTTGGAACAACATAAAATTGGTGGATACCACCACCTAATTGATCACCCAACCTACTACACTAACCTCCACCTCGAGAACCCTTACCACTTTTGGCCTACCTTTGTCCAATAGTGGTACTGATCTCAAGGGCTGACCTGGCTAAGTGTCTTGTTGAATTATACCCCACTATGGGAAATCCTTAGCATAGTGCCTAATAATACAACATTTGAAACATGGATCTAGAGGACTTCTTTGATGAGAATAACCCTATGAACAAGAATGGACACCCAGTCTAACTCCTTAGAATTACCTCTTAAAGTCTGGCCTGATGTCTAACCACTGAAACTATGTTGAACCTGATCTAAAATATGGAGGGAGGCCTAATCTAGCCTGCTATTTTGGCCCTAGAAGTGATGCTACTAAAAACCTGACCACCCGAGAAGGAACCACTAACACTTCCCTAATAGAGAGGCTTTTTTATTACTACCCCCATAGGCCTCACAAAAAAGCCTTATCATTTGATCATGCTCGGCTATATTCTAAAATGAATCGTCGGTTGCTACTAGTATCACTACAGCCTATCATAGCCCTGTCATTACACCCCAAGAAAACCAACAAGCCTTTTCTTTCTTTGTGGGCTGCGGATAGACACATATGTGGATAGATGATAACTATTTGAGGTATGTAAACTCCTCCCTTTTCTATACCTATTATCATGGGACACATATTTCATTATGAATGCCTTAAATAATAAGATCCAAGTCAAAGGAGGCGACCAATTTGGCCTACAAGTCATATGGGTCCTCTACTACTACTTCATCGGCCCCCTCATATGAATACAGTATAAGCTACTCTATGCATCTCAAGTATGTCAAGGTTATGCAACCTCTTCTCACTATTTGCGGCAAAACCACAGACATCCTCTCCAGGGGTTGTAAAAAAACTCAATGGATCCAATTGGAGGAATCTACTCAATAACTTCTGTTCTACCTCTTTCATAAGTGGACGTCATACTGACAGATGAGAAATGGTGGGAATCAGTAAGACTTGAGCATGGGAGAGCCACAGTAGCAATTTTTTCTCCTTAACTAAAGCACCCAAGGTTGCCCCCTAAGTGGATATTTGGGAACTATTCAATGGTTTCCCTAAATATACTCAATAACTGCAATAATATACTTATATGGCATGGGAGATAGTACTAATACCAATGGTGCTAGGGATTGATCTTGGCCCACTGGTTGTTAATGTGGCAACTCGACTAGCTGTTGGTCTAGAACTTGATCAGGATTAACATTTACCTATGGAGACCTAATTGGTCTTGGATCTCTCATAGGTGCCATAGTATAGGTACGTCTTCAACGTCGGGGTTGACCTCTTGGCTCACTCTCATCCGCTACTGACGGTCTTTTACGTGTCATCTACAAAAGAGTAATGATAAACAACTTACATTTCCATAAAATCTTCTAGGGTACATGCACGACATAAAATAGACAAGAGAGTTATATTCTTATAATGTTGGTGTAGCCTCATGAAGTTAGGATATAGATGTCTCCGCATTGATTTTTGGGCTCTATGATA
>JBDJHY010736487.1:0-25871 GCA_039654485.1 Withania somnifera | reverse complement strand
TTAAGAACCTAGTCCCCGTTTTTTCATGTGGAAAAGGAAGTTATTCACTAGCTTGAGTAGGAAAAACAAATTTAAAAGGGAAGAGGGTGTTTTGTAATGATAACTTCCTTGACAACTATCACTCACACCCTTTTTCCTTATAAACCATCCCTCTTCTCTAAGAAATCCCCTCTTTATATCACAACAAATTACTCAGACTAGACTAAATCAAAAATAAAATCCCATCGATTACTCTATTTTCTCTCTTTAGTGTACTCTGGTTTTCAAATAGATTCTTCACAGTCAAGTAAAAATCTCATCGATTACTACAATAATGATGATTTTATCCCTATCATGAGGATTATATTTAGGGGAAAGAATTTCGAAACCACAATCTCCAAAACCCCAATCTTCTCTTCAATTTTTTGGCAGGATATCTAGATTTTCATCACTTGAAATTCCATTTGCTCCTTCTTCACAAACCCCAACATCTTCTTCCCAATAACCTATAGTTCCAAATGTTCAGATGTCTAACTCCTTAAAGTACTCTTGGACGTCAGATAGGAATGATTCTCAATCTAACCCTAAAAATTGTAGACCTGTCTAAGAACCATCCATTTCAGGAAGAAATTGATGAATATGGCGGTGCAGTGGTTTACTGAAGTTGTTGAACCATGGCTATCTCTCCCATTACGGGTTTTAAGAAGAGGGATGCTCATATTCTCAAAACATATAGACCGTTATCCGGGACTGTAATAGAACCATCATCCAAAACCCCTTTAAAGAATTCTAAACTTAGGATTGAACCCTCTATAACTTCTTTCCCCACAATCCATTGACTAGAAAAAGAGTTGTTGCTACCACGTCAGACTGTTGTCCTTGACAACGGTCAGTTAATGTGTAATTTTCTGTTTCTTTGCTAACCTATTTTTAACTCTTGTGTGATGTTATGTAGGTACATGGCACCAAATAAGTCATATCTACCAAGGCTCCTCGATCCAAAGCCAAAGGACCAGTTATTTAAGAACTAAACCCGAAAGATGAGGCACCGAGGAAGTTTCAACCACCCATGGGTAGAGACAAGGGAAAAGTGGTTGATGATTCTACTGATTCTAATGCCTAGTTAGAGTACCTGAGCCCACAACTCCTTTACCTGAGACTTTTTCCCATTGCATGTTAGTTGGTCAGATTCAAATGATGAGGAAGAGTTTGAGGGAACCATGACTCTGATTCACACTCCTCTACTCGCGCCATAGCCTACATCAAAGAAGAGAAAAGAGAAAAGCTGGCCTGGACCAAGGTTAATAGAAAACAAAACATGTTCATGGTACCGGGCTAAAAAACTATCATCAAAGAGAAGTTGTTGTCACTTACTAGGTTAGGGGAAAAGTACCTGAATATCTTGGGGTATATTTAAACACAAAGGTTCAATAGGTATACTAAACCCTTGACTAATTTTGTCCCAACTTGCGTTCAGGAATTCTATCATGCATATGCAAAAGCCCTTCCCGAAGGCAAATAAGAAGGATACCCATTTAAGCTACCCCATATCCATTAAGTTAGAGGTATTGAGGTCTCATATGGTATGGGTGATATTATTTATGTCTGGAACATACTTTCATTACATGGACGAGTGGTTGAAGGCCACTCTTGATAGACTGCATGATTGGTTAGCCAAGTTGATGAGTAGCGGGACCTTTTTATGGATTAATAATAGAGTGGAGATATAAAAATGCTACATCCAAGCTTTAGCTAGTTAGTGGTGAGCATTTATTACTACTAAATTGGATCCCTAGCTGAATGATTCCATTGTTCGGTTCCACCTGGCAGTTATGATTAGCTCCATTATTGATCAAGATCTGATCAACATGGGAAAATTATCTAGGAGATATTATTGGGAGGGATCAGGGTACTAAGGATATGACATATGGTTTTTTCTTTTTGATTTTGGAGTTGCTCCATAGGGCACAGGTTCCTACGAGAGAGGGGGTTGACACAGAGTTCACGTTAGCTGCATAGTAGATATCACACGTATAGAGGAGGAGATACGAGAGAAGCAACAATAATAACTTAGATTTTTTGGTGTGGCTTCACTCAGCGGGTTTGATGCATTTGAGCCCAAGAAATGGACAGACACGCCAGTTACTGGTGAGTCTAGTGTTGCTAGAGAGGGGGTGGTTCCACTATTAACTGCCCCTCCACCTATGCACCGGTGTTTATTCCTCCTACTAACTGAGAGATTCCTCCACCAGTTCTACCTCCAGTTCCTCACCTAGTGAACGCATAGCTCTACCAGTTATTCCTCCTCCACTACAAAGTGCACCATGCCCCAGAGGGCCTGCACTAATAGATATGACCTCTCTTAACCCTGCAATAATTATGCATATAGGCCAGGTGACCCTAGCAGCTGAGTATTAAGCTACCAAGCTTGATAGGGAGATGGACTTATTGGTCACCGCCAGGGTGAATGCTTCTATTAAACCTCTTCAGAAGGATGTTCATTCTCTTCAATTGTGTTTGAAGATGTTTGGATCAAGTCTAGATAATTTTAGGACTATATTGAAAGGGTTCCAATAGGCTCAAGCTGGGGGTGCAGTTATCACACGCAGGCATGCTAGGAGATAATTGATATTTTGGCACGGTTACGGACTAACCTAGATAAGATCACAATAGATGATTTGACACAGGTATTTGGGGCCCCAGCATCATCAGAGCCTACCTATGTAAAGTAGCTTTGCTAGCCAGCGCAAAATCATGAGCCTACTATGCAGACTAAGGAGGTTGATACAGGAGAAGATCATGCTGATGTATTTTGGAGATCTGCAGGATTTAGATGCACAATTATTGGCTAAGGGACTTCCCAGCTCGATACATGAACGAACATAATGGGAACTAGAGGTAGCAAAGCACTTGAAAAGACTTTGATCCTTCGACAACACCTGTAGAGAAGAGGGGTACTGATGCCCTACCTACACCTTAGTCTTGATGATCACAAAGGGGACCCTTCTACTCTTTTTGTTTGTTCTTTCTAACTTGTTGCATTGGGGAAAATGCATATCTCTATATGGTGGAGGGGGTAGTATTAACTCTATTTTGATTTGTATTTAGGTTGTATAATGATACTTCATAGTCTCTCATTCTATACTTTTATTTTCAATTTTTACTTGGACTGTGTGGTAGATACTACTTTTATTTTTATGTTGATGATGATGATTTGTGTTTGCATGTTTTTAGTTTTTTTAGTTTTGATAATTTTTTTCTCTATTTTCCATTTGTGTGTGGTAGATAACCTTACTTACGTAAGAAAATGGTAGGACAATCACATCTTTGAGTTGTAGCCTTGTTTGGTGCTATTGATTAGTGGTGCACTATGTGAGTTAGTTTTTGTTGAAAAATTTAGAGACCCACCATTTTAAAAATAGTGCCCAAATTTTTGTTCAGATGAGGTTGATCTTGTGTAACAAACTGAGCATTCATTGCATGATTTCTTGCATCCTTTATTAAATAGGTGTTCATTATTTGTAATTTTTGTGATGATTGAGAAGCACCATTTGAAGGATTAAAATTTTTTGCATTGAAAGTAGGTTGTATGCAATGTGCGGTGAGGCTTTGCATTGATTGCATATCATGAACATCATCTAGAACTTGCCCCGTTGTTCTTTTGCTAACAACAAATATGGTGTGAGTGAAGAAATGATCTTAGGCCATTGAATGAGAGAAACCTTGAAATTGACCCTTTATAGCCCACCAAATTGTGAGAAACGTGACCTATTTCTACCCGTTTTGAGCCTTGGACTTTCCTTTAGAAACCACATTACAAGTCATGACCCATTTCCTGCGATACCCCTTGATTTGAACCAAATCCAACCTTGAAGAACTAAGGTAAAGGGTAAATGCAACTTAGTATTAACACCTAAGTTAGGATGTTGTCAATAAGATTCGGCATATCCAAAGTGGTTGTTGATTAATCTCAAATAGTGAAAGTCTCCCTTCCTTTTTTCTTATTGAGGTTTATGTCCTTATAAAGAAAAAAAAGAGAGAAAGAGAGAGAGAAGAAAATGGAAAGGATCACAAAAATATTATAGTAAAGTGTACAAACATGAAATAAGAATTTGGTAGATAGTGGCGAAGGAGATAATAAGGAAGCAAAGTATTGATTCAAATAAAGACCATGGTTCGAACTCCTCAAAATGAAGTTGTGTCATGACCCGATTTTTCAGATCATAATGGCCCATACTATCCCATCTAGGTATTAACATGGCCTACTCTTACTCTTACATGGAATGTTTGCTAAATCCCAATTATCCAAGTTGGCACTGAACCCCATTAGTGCAATACCGCTAAGCCGAATTAATTTTCTTAATCAACTCAACTTGCTTAGTTTGTTGTCTACAACTTCAAACATCAAACAAGTTAACATAATTCGTAGAATTAGTTACTCCTCCCTCCCTCCTTCCCCTATTTATTTTCCTGTTTAATTAAGTCATGTAGCATGCATTTGGTGAACTCAAACACTCCTACTTGAATTTTGATTCCTTCACTCCTTGTGGGTACGAATTCGAGCCCCATTCAGAAGTATTTATCTTGATGATGATCGTTGTTCTTCTAGTGCATTTGGGTTTTATTAGTTACCTAGTAGAATAATAAGACCTTCACCACTGCTTGAAGGCCGCCCAACTGGTATACTGTGAAATCCACTCCATGAGACTCAATTAAACTGAGGTTATGTAACCCATCCTGCCATCAATCAATGAACTCTCTCAGGTCCTTACTTGGGAACCCAAAAAACCTCGGGGGACTCAACATCAAGAACTGGCCCAACGCCTTCGGATCCAAATCATACATAGGCGGGTGAGATGGAATAGGTGGAACCACTGATAGAGTAGTCATTGCAGGTACTGAAGAGGGAATAAACGGTGTTAGAGGAACCTTAATAAGAAACGCTGAAACTGATGGCGGAACACCCAGTCCATAAATACTCAATGCCGCTTGCACACCTGACTGAAGGAACCTGAGGCTGAAGTATGTACCCCAACTGTTAGCTGGCCCGACATACCCAAAAACTGAAGTACAAAACCTCTCATCTCAGGAGAAATAGTTGGAACTGATAAAGAATAGGAGAAAATGGAACTGATCTATGCATATATGGCTGCTGACCCGGTACCTGCTCAGGCTCAATATCGGAAGTACTGGCTGGTGAAGCAGCTCTAGATGGAGTCATAATTCTGGAACGTGATCAAACTCGTCACTTATGGACTCGACTCTTATTTGGTGCTCTAATTGGGGGTACAACAGGTGCAAAATCTCCTGCTGTTGTTGAAGATTGTGTGCATGCCACCTACGGAATAATGAACGAGAACAAATGAGATTTCAAGAGACCAACAAAGATACACATTTGATAGAGAAGTGAAAAAAATGGAATTCCTAAAGTTTTACCTGTAGCCTCTAGAAGATAAGCTATGGACATCTCTACACCCGATCCGCAAAACTCTACAAGACATTGGCTTGTATACCGAGGATATCAACAAACCTGATACCAATTTGTCACGACCTGATTTCTCAAGTCATGAGGAAACCTACATCCCACCGTTGGAGAACTATCTAACAAGCACGCAAAGTAAGAATAACAAACTAAAAGCAGAATATAAGATATAAATAAATGACAGGTTTAAGAAGAAGTCCAAAATAAGTCAACAATAACTACATAACCATATCTAATACAAGAGCCACTAAAACAAAAGTACAATATCTAAAAAAAATACAATACATGTCTCGAAAATCAACAATAGAAAGACATATAAATAAAGGTAAAAGATATGCATCGGATGTCAGAATCCATCTTCTACCTCGACAACAATATCTCAACAAGAATTCTGAATCAGTGTGTACCAATCATACCCGGACCTGCACCAGAAGATGCAGAAGTATACTTTGAGTACCAAAAACAACGGGTACCCAATAGGCATCATAGGATGACCGGGATTATATAAATAGTAAAAGTTATAAATAGACAGAAAAAGTAAACAAGCCACAGAAGTCAAACAAGGATCACAGACATACAAAGCTAGCTAACAGGATAAAGGCAGGATAAAAAATCCTAGATATTAGCTATGACAGGGAAGATTTAGGAGACCAAGTGAAAGAACGTGTCTGAATCCATGCTCAACTAATAAGAGATGCAAATGAATAACAGAAATGGCGGCAATATTGGTAATCTCAAATAATGAAAATAGGAAGCAAATCTAACAATAGCAAGTATAACACGGAACATAAAAGACACCCTACAAGATCAAGCCCAATGAATTATACAAAGGGATTCCACAAGATCTAGCCAACTAATAAGAATATCTCATAACCATAACCATAAATAATTAGCTTCCAAAATATCTCATTTGAATAGGGAATACGAACAAGAATGAATGCAAACCTCTAGCGCCCTATCCTACCAAAGAGTACAAACAGCAAACAACACTCATAAATAAGGTATGCAAGATGATATGATGCAATGATGGTGAAGTGAATCTGTACGATCCTACCCCGATTTCGCAAGCCAATCAGGTAGGACCACATGGAAGGATGCAACTTGTATACCCCTCCTTCGGTCACCTACAAGTCCAGATTGGCAGGGTCCATGGGAGGCCACAACCAACGTACAAAGACTCATAAGATAACTAGTACTTAGATAAATGAAAATTGTACTCAGGTAACATAAATGATACTCGGATAACATATGTTGTATTCGGACCTCTGAAGGATCAATATCAGGATTAATGTCAATGACCGCGCCCAACCGTAATCGGGACTAAATTTAAAATAAAGTCAATATCTAGCTCATGACCGTAACCAAGCTAGGAATAACTCAACACAGTGATCAACTAATTTTTTATCCTTTTTATCATCAAAGCTGGTAAAATATTTTGAGAATGCTCATTTTAGGCTTATAATATTGAAAATAGGCTCATAAGGCCATGCAATGTTTCAAAATCGGTGACGTTGGGCTATTGGCTTAAAGCAGTAGAAACCAATGCATCAAAGCCAAGTTTATGATGATGATATGTTTAAACACAAGGATACCACAAAAAGTCCTGTCGGTCTTGCACAGGTGCAGATCCTAAACAAGCATAAACAGCTAAGTCGAATATTCAAAACACTAATATTTCCCATAAAACTCACCATCTATATTCCAGAGTCAATCAAGACCACTCAAGGTCACAGGGCATCTATAGTCATAAATGCAACCCAAATACGTAATCAAAGGGCGGATTAATGAAGCGGATAGGGGTTATGGGTTCCAACCTAGAAATTCCAACCCAAGGATGCTAATTACCACAATTATTTCACATATAAGCCCAGTCTAAGATCGTAAGGCGTAGCCTATCTGTCCTCCGAAGAGAAGCTCGCAAATACTAAATAGAAGTTGCTCGGACTGCTCTTAATCCCCCAAATGCACAAATGAGCTCCAACTAGCAAAATAATAATCTAATACGAGTCCAACGATATCCATAAAGATGAGAAAATAACCAGGGTCAAAATATAGGCCTGCGAACCCGAAATTCTGAATAAAAGGTATAAAAATATTTCTCACATCGTAGGAAACTCATACCCAAAAATTTGGAGCTAAGACAAGCAAGAAATAAGCTTGAAATAATGAAATAAAGTGAACAATCAACTTTGAGAAATTTAGGGAAATTTTGGTGAAATTTGAAGAAATTAAAGTGAAAGCTTAACCAATAATTGATGGAATATCGAACAAATAAGTTTCCAACGTCACTCAACCGCCCATTGCAAAGACCCAGGGGTCGGTCCTGGTCAACTCTCTGCGAACGCAGTGGACTAGCCTCGTACACAACACCACAAACACGATCGACCTACGTGAACGCGAAGGGCACCTGGACTCGCATAAGCAAATAATGCACGAGCAATTTCAGCCCACAAATAAAATTTTAATTCAATGCTCGGAATACATTCAAAACTTGATCAACACAAACCAAATTCCCAACATGATGAACACTTCAATTGGATGCATGGAAACGACATATCATACTCAATGGAGCAGACGAAATTCTGATCCGAGATCGTTTTGATAAAATGTTGACTAAATTCAACTCTATGATAAAATAATCAACTTTCCAACCAAGCATTCGAAATGAGCTCGGTTAGCCCAAAGTCCGAACGAACAACTCACCTAACTCAAACTCAACATTCTGGAGTTGATGGTGCAGTCAGAATTTCAATCCGAGACTCTGATCATAAAATGATCGCCCAAGATCTACTTATGAACCATAAAAAACACATAAAACACAAATCACACAAACTCAAAATCAAAGCTCCTAGACTTGTACTACGTTCCAGAGCTAAAGGAACTGTTGGAAATTCAATTCCAAATTCGTTTACACAGAATGTTGACTAAAGCCAACGATTTCAATACTAAAGGCTCTACAATAGGAAAACGGACATAATGACCAAATGAACGACCCGAGAACTGAACCACCAGTTCCGATAAGTCATAAATGACTAGGGCATCTACAGGAAAGATCTAGAATACAAGTAAATGTAAAAACATAAAAATAACCGAAAGGGTCATTACAAAATATTGAACTCCCTTAGTAAAAATTAGGGCTCTGTCCATGGTTCTTTTGTTGTACTAATACACTATTCATTTAAAATTTTTGTGCTAACTTTCTAACTCTAACGCCTCTCTAATATTTGGGTATAGTCAAACTCCAAAATTTAGTATTGTGTTGTTTATATAGACGTAAATAGCCGCCTTGTAGTTCTCGGTTAATCTAAACATGAATTGATTCAAGTCTTGTCATGAATTCATTTCTAGTTTGACTTGGAGTTTTACTCATTTTCGAAAAAGATTCTTTTTTTTTTGAAAATATTTATTTTTGGAAGATTTATGAAAATTATTCTGAAAAAACTCACAATTTTAAAAATAACTTTCAAAAAAATGCAAGAAACGCCACCTATATTTTATAGAAAAAGCAAGAAACCCTTTGAAAACCTCAAATTTAAAATACGAAAAACTTTTTGAGAAATTTCGGATAAGTAATTCCTATTAACGACTTTGAAAGGTTATTAAGGCACCAAAATCGTTTGCTAGCTTGCGATTTTTTACTCATTTTCAAAACAACTTATTTGACTAACTTGTTTTTTTGAAAGAATTTACTTTTACGAAAAAGGTCTTAAAGTTTAGCAAAGTAGGTAAAACATTTTCAAGAAAGTGAGTTTTTCTTAATAAGTGTTTAAAATTACAAACTAGAAAGTCACGTCCTTGCGAATAAGATTATGTTAAATACAATTGTTTTATGGTGTTAGAAACAACTAACAAATATAAAATAATGTAATAAAATAAAAAAAAATTTATATACTATAATATATTTAAGTCCTTAACTATAACTAATAATAACATTTTAAAATAATTATCAATCACAACAAACATAGCAATATTTTAGTGGATCCTTATTATTCCTTATATTTTTCTCTTTTATTATTTCTTTCTTCTTTTTGTCTTTTTTCATTGTTCTACTTCTTTTTTCCCTTTTTTCTTTTTTTTCTTTTTTTCTTTTTCAGTTCTTTTTTTTTCAGTTTCCATTATCTTATTGAATTTTGAATATTTTCGTTTCTTTTTTTTCATTTCTATTTCTCTTTCTCTTTCTCTTTCTTATTTCTTTTTTTTTTCCCTTTTTGTTTCTTTTTTCTTTTTTTTTTTTATTTTCTTTTTGGTATTTTATTTTTCTTCTTCTTGTTTTTTAGTTGTATTTTATATTTTATAATTTTTTAATATTCTTGAAAAACATGAATATGTCAAACTCAAGTCATGATGATGACCGAAACATTATACCCATTCATTGTATTTTTTTTTCACATTATTATTTGTATTTTTGTATTCGTTGATACAAATAGAATCATCCGAGTACAAATGTTATGTTCTTATGCAATTCTATTTTCATTGATGCAATTGTATTTTAAAAAATTGTATTTGTAGTTGACTGAATTATTTGTATTTTTTAAATATTTGAAAAGGAAATGTTGATTCTCTTTCTACAAATAAGCATAGTTGTATCCATTAATATGAATTGTATTTTATGAATATAAATTGAATCATACAAATATAAATAATATATTTGGAACAAATATAAATAATATATTTGTATCAAACAATACATGTTTGTACAACTTGAATCATACAAACACAAATGATACTTATATACAAATACAAATGATTAGTTTGACATACAAATACAAATGATACACTTGTATCAAATGATATATTGCATACTTGTACATGATAGACTCAAGCAAATACAAATGATAAATTGTACATGTTCATAGACATACCATCCGTAAAAATGTTAAATTTGTGTAAATTATATCATTGGCATAATTCATAAATGTGCCTTTTAACTTGGCACCAAATTACATCTATGCCCTCAAACTTTGGCATGTATTAGTAGACATTTAAACCTGTATAGAGTTGAACAAGTAGGCACACACCTCTTATATGACATTCTATGTAGAAATTTTGCATCCTACGTGGCTTTGTACATATATTATGCCAGGTAGGACGGGTGTGTCTACATATTCAACTTTATACTTATTTAGGTGTCTACTTGTGCACATTCAAACTTGGAGGGCATATATGCGAACAGAGGCCAAATTAAAGGGCATGTTAATGGATTATGCCTATATCATTTGATACAAAAAAATAAAAGATACAGAAGTAAGAATATAAAATATTTTTTTAAAAAAAGAGAGAGAAAAACTAAAATATAATTTTATTTAAGAGAGAGAGAGAGGGGGGGGGGGGGGGGGGTGAAAATCTAAAATATAAAATTAAAACCTTTTGGTGGGGTCCAGTCCCCTGAAGAGTCTTCCTATTCCTATTTGGATTGACTTAGCAAAAAAAAAAATGAGAAAGGGAGATGTGAAAATACTAAAAAAAAATAAAAAGAAGACAAAATCATGAATAACACAAAGGAGATGTGAATTGCTATGGGATGTATAAATTACATAATATGTCAAATATAGAGTATGTATTTATGAGATATAACTATAGGTTTAGAAATTACTTTCATAGCTACAGTTTGTTGTTTCATTTGTATATCTTTGGAACTAATGTGCGATTCAGTTTGTATATCTCGGGCGAGATAAACAGTTCAGTTTGTATATTTCGAACGAGATATACAATTTATGTAGCTATTAAACATATTTAAGTAAAACTTAGTTATGTTGCTTGATTTATACAAAAAAACTTAGCTATTTTTGAAAAATAGACATTAATAAAATATTATTATGCTTCCCTTTAATTAAGAATGATCTTTGCTATTTATAAAACTTTTGGCCCATTCCAAATTTAGTTTCTTGGACTGTCATTACTACTTCTTATAGGGCTTTAACCCATTTATCTCTAGTGCTGTTGCGTGATCTTAATGGGCTTTAGCCCGTTGAAGTTTGCCCACTCTTACATAAAATTGGCAATAAATAACCGAATAATAATTTGCAAATACATAACCATAAATAAATGGTATAAATAGCCAATAATTGTAGTACTATTAGTATTTTTTAAGAGTCATTTACCTTATTTATTATTTAATAAAAGTTATTAAACACACGTTCTCCTTTATAAATCAGATACCAAATCATTTAGAAAAAAAATTTATCTTTGCCCGAAAAATATGTTTGCTTTAAACAATTAAAATTATCATATTTTTATCAACTTCAACCTCTCCAAAACACCTTAAATCAATTATTATATCAAATTCCTTTAAACCAAAACAAAATGTAGATTTATCAATTTTAACATAAAAAGATCACTCCATTCCTGCACCAACTCTGTTCTCTTCAAGAGACAACTAAGCTGATTTTGAACATAAACTTCAGGTATTTCAATAAAATATTTAAAAATAATTTTAATCAAACTTCGCTAAGATTTGAATTCAACATTAAAACAGTATCCACATTCACATGGGCATTATAGTGAGCTTCACTAAGATTTGAATTCAATATTAAAACAATATCAACATCCACATGGGCGTTATAGCGAGTCACCGATAATTTTTTGTATTTTGAGATATAAAATCTCCACTCCTACATATGTATTACAATAAAAAAAATTACAAAAATCACTTAATAATAACAAAAAGTTCAAACAATATCTTTATATTACATTTTTTAATTTTGATTTTCTTTCTTACCATCGCTTTCATACTTTTCTACTTCATCTCCAGCAATTTTTTTTTTTTCAATAATTGAGCAGATTTCCTCACTTTACCTCAATTAACTTGTATATGAGATTTTGCATATGATTGAAATTAAAATTTTTGAAGAGTTATCTTCAAAATCAAAATCACTACACACACTATTAAATTTTTTTTTTTTCAAATACTCTCCCTTACCCATAAATTGTAAACCAAAACAAAAGTGCTACAACACAAATCTTCAAGAAAAATCGTACAAAAATCACTATTTTAAATTAATTGATAACCCTAAAAACTGGTGAAATTTGTTGTTAAAATATGATAACTAAGAAAATTTTAAAGGAAACAAAAGATTTTAGTAGGTTTTTTTGTGAAGTAAAACTCGGTTATGAGACAGAAAATAGAGGAAAATGGGACAACAAATGAGGAAAAGAAAAGATGTAGAAGAGAACAACTTCCTAGAGAACTCAATGTGACATTGAGAATTTAATATACTATTAAAAAAAGTATGAAAGAGAATATGTTTTAAATAAAATATTTAGATAATGAAAAATAGCCAAAGAATTTAAGTTGGAACATTTATTGCCAAGAATGGAATATTTGGCTATACTATACCAATTCTTTCCTTACAGTAATATACCATGCCAATTTTCCTTCATTTATCTTCTGTCCAAAGGACTTGCCAATGAAGGTTTGATTCAAGGCCTTTTAAAATACAAGAGGACGAGAATCCATAGTAACAGATTTACATGAAATGGAAAAAAAAAAAAAGGAATTAGAAAAATATAGACTAAATATTGTATGGGGGAAAAAACATAAATATACTATACAAGATTAACAATTACAAAACCTAACAGAAGTTTTTACTTTTTGTAATATAGCAGTAGAATTTTATCAAGATCTAACAGACAAAAAACAAATAACACGGTAAATTAATCTCCCTTAAATCACTCTCCTAATGTCTAATGGTATCTATCCCTCACTTTTCTCTCATATCAATCCTCCAATTCCCATTATATTTGTTGCTGAAATGACGAATAAATAATGTTAAATTAAATTTTAATATATTTTACATCAAATCCATATACTCCAAATGAAAGAAACACCAGGCGCTCGGATTTAAAACAAATTTGTGAATCCAGAAGAAGAAAAAAAAAAAAGAGTAACATAATGTATGGAATTGGATATCACCTAATTTCAATACATTAATTCATATCTCAGTTTGTTACTTGTTTATCTATTTCATACACTGAAACAGATAATAACATATGACATTTAGTGAGCAACGGTTTCATATCATTTCCGCCATGACAATGACGACAACAATAATAATAATAATAATAATGATAATAATAATAGTAATCTCACTTGGTGGTACCCCTCTTGATGATTGTTGACTCAACATTAATTTCGTGCTTGAGTTGGAGGGATCTCCCTCCATCCATCGAGTCATGCTGAATTATCTAAAATTTATAACAAGTTGTTTATTTTTTTCTTCTATGAAAAGTATGATAAACGGTTACAATAAGCGAATAAGATAAAACAAAATTAATTAATGATATTTTAGAACTGATATCATTCATTTAAAAAAAATTAACTTCAAATATGTAAATTATAAGATAATAATGATATTCTAGAATCTTATCTTTTATAACAAATTGATATTATATTAATTTTGAATTAAAATAAATTTTTTGCATGATAGTATTATTATTATTATTAAATTTATTTGAATTTTACATATAATTTTAAAATTAAATTAAAAATAGAAAATTAATAATAATTATAATAATAATTTATAGTTTACAATAATTGTTACTGAAGATTACAAACATCTCAATAATAAATATTTAATAAAATAAAATTATATTTATTAAAAATAAATGAAAATAAAACATAATTGAAAAATTTAAAACTAAAAGCTAATTAATCTAAAATAATTAAATCAATTGATTTCGAAATTCGAACTGAAAATTTTAAAAAAGAAAAAAGAAAAATTAAAGTGAAAGCTAGAAACAGAAGATAAGCGTCATCCTTAAAAGGTAACAAACAAATATCGTAATTATTAACTTTTAGATAAGAATTACCGATAATATTAGTTATAGCTTCATATCATAATTAGTATTTAAATACAAATAGAGGAAAGAATTTTAAGTTGGCGGGTCATGATTTCGGATTCTTCCAATATTCATCCAGAAAAAGATAATAATTGCAAGAAAAGTAAGTTTACTAAGAAAATAATATCATTGCCCATTATCTCTAATTAAATTCTTAACTCTTCGTCTTTAAGTCAGAGTAGTCATTATAATTAATTTCATGTTTTTCATTATTTATTGGTGCATTTAATTTTACCTTTTTCTTCTGTATCAACATTCTTAATGATTATTTATATGGAAGATTATTATGTATAGAATACTATATTTGAAGCATACGAAAGTTATTATGTTGTCCAATTATCAAATAATAATTCTTCTTATTATCGCAAAAGTGCTAATGTATTAACTTCACGCCAAATAATTACAATATTGTAATTGAAAAAATCTTATATAAATGTTAGATTTTTTTCCTTTATCTTTCCTCATTCAGTATTCTATACTTATCTTGATCTAAAAATATTATTTATAAAGTGATGGTTGTCCAGAATAAAAATATCTGCTTTTAAAGCAATATGGTTAGCAATCCGATTTTAAACTCACTTTTCATTCTTTGACTTCATAGTCATTATTTGTTAGAATGAAATTTAATGAGAAATATTCTTCATTTTCTTTGTAATTTTTTAAAACAAATTGTATTTTCCATCCATTTTATATCAGTTTCTCCAGAGTAAATGATATAACGATGTTTTACATCACATATTGCACTTAAAACTATGAAAAATGTATGTTTTTGAGTAACCTTTGTATGATTTTAATGTATTTTCTGTGTAAAGTTTAAGTCCAAAACTTTGAAACAATTGCAGGAAAAAAAATGGAATTTTGAAGATACATTAGACGTTTCATCCAACCTTGGATGGCTCGCCCAAGCTGTGCCATCCAAGGAAAATCAACTGTTTAAGAAGGCTTCCATCGTTCAGAAATGAACGGTTCGTCTGTTCTTGGAAGAACCGTCCAAATTATTGATTAAAGAAGAAACTGAGGATTGGACGAACCATCCGAGAACAGACAATTCATCTGACGAGTTTCGAATATTAAACTTGTACCATACACTATAAATATGTGTATTAGGTTATTATATGAAAAAACATTTTTCACAATACCGTTTTCACAAGATAGTTCATATTTTGTACGCTTTATTATCTCTTCTCTACAATAATCAAAGTGTGAGTTTTGCGATTATTGATTATAGTCTACAATCAGTTCGAAGAATATTTTCTTGGTATGATGCCCATTAATTCTTCTTTTTACTGTTGTTTAGTCACAATCATGAGTAGGTAACTCCTCAACTCCAGGGTTGAGGAATGCATGGGCAAAACAAATATAGGGTTATAATTCTAACATGCTTCTTGCATCTTAACAAGTGTATTAACACATACTCTCTACAATTTAACTGATTTTTGGTGGTTGCAAACACTAGAACATGCCTAGGTTTAATTAATACTAACTTGTGGTTAAACCTAGGAATTGAGATTATGATAAGAAATTTGGGCCGTTAACCCTCGTCTAATAATTGTCACTATAACTAGGGTAATTATCTTGAGTTATTACGATAGAAATATTGCACTATTTTACAACCCAAAAATGTGTAAATGAGATTATCTAGGATCCAAAAAGTTAAAAAACACGTAGATAAATAGCACCGATCCTATAAATAACTCTACACTTAGGAAAAATTGCAATACCATTAATGTTTATAATCCGAAGCTTTTTCAAAACCTTGGTGAACATAATCCTAGATTTTTCTCATTACATGGAATTCATTACCATGTACGTTGGAAATTTGAATTTGATTGCAAAGAGTTACTATTTCAACAAATAATCCTCCGTATTTACTTTTATGTCTTTTATAAATAATTGACTACATGATTAAATATTATCATAAGGCTTGAACTTGAAATTATATTCCTTGTGTGATCGACCCCAACCTTGTTGGATTCTATATTTGAATAATGATTGTTTATGCTTCGTTTGGAGGTGTAATTTGAGCATTATTAAATTTTGATGCTGCTGCCTGGAAATGCAATTGTCAGTTAAGTCAAGTGTAATATTTGTCATCTTATTTCTAGTTTTTACGTTTAGCTATTTTTGTCTACTACAGGGTGCAAGTAGTTTATGTTAAATACCTGAAGCTCGGGTTTTACTACCAATTGATCCAGAGATCACACGAACACTGAGAAAGATGAACAGATAGGATAACGCACCGCTACCTGAACCTGAACAACTTCATCTAAATGAGGTGCCAAGAGGAAACCATCCAGTTGCACCTCCTAGACCTCAACCTGCGAGAAATAAAGAGGTGTATGATGATGATGATGATGCGAACCTCGATGGAACTGGTGTAACAGGAGCAATTATTTTACCTCCTCTAATACCTGACAACAAGTTCAACATCATAAGCACCATGATCCAACTTTTAACCATGAAGGGATTATTCAGAGGGGTTAGTAGGTGAAGACCACAACTTACAGTTAAAAACTTCACTACTATTTGCAAATCTTACAACCTATCGGGAATGAGTCAAAACGCTACCCACTTGAGGCTATTTCCATTGTCGTTGT
The DNA here is from genome assembly GCA_039654485.1 of Withania somnifera. Taxonomy (NCBI): domain Eukaryota; kingdom Viridiplantae; phylum Streptophyta; class Magnoliopsida; order Solanales; family Solanaceae; genus Withania; species Withania somnifera. Next base: position 8,975 of record JBDJHY010736487.1, on the reverse strand, counting down.
GTGGAGAGGCCACAACGTGGTTAGAGGACTTACGTTCGAACTTGATATCAAATTGGAGAGGCTTTCTTAGAAAGGTTCTTTCCTCCCTCCAAGATGCTAGTACTCGGGGACGAAATTAGCAACTTCAGGAAGAAAAATGATGAAGCATTGCATGAAGTTTCATTGAGATTTAATAATAAGATAAGGCAATGTCCCATTCATGGGTTGGGAGATCATTATTTGAAGGAGACATTCTACTGAGCTCTGAATGCAGCTTCGAAGTTGGCTGTAGATGGTATAAACAAAGGATTTTATATGTCGAGAACGTATGCCCAAGTGTCACAGAAGCTTGATAAAGTGATCAATAATAACCGGGGCTAACATACTAGAGAAGTAGAGGTGTCTGGTAGTGCAAAGATGGATACTATGTTAGTAGAGCAGAAGATGAGAGGAGCGAGACCAAGTTGTGGTCCACCTAAAAACACAAATAGACTTAATGTCTAAGCAATTATTAAGTGGAGGTTTTGAAAGGGTGAAATCTATTGCTGCTTATGAAAAAGGGAGGTATGATATTAGTAAGTCGGACTATGAGGAGGAAGCAAGGTATTTACAGAATCAGTGAGGGTTCCAGCAGGGAATCTAAGGTCGAAACTCTAACAGAGAATACTTCCATGAACGAGGAGATTATCGCAATAAGGCTCAAAATAGTTGGAGGAATAAGAAAGCATATAATTAAAAGAGGATTAGTATATATTTACCACTAGGGAATCGTGAGAGAGAGGCTGGTACTTAAAGAATGAAAGAAATATTGGCTAAAGTGCTTCAGAAGGTAGAATCATCTAGAGAAAGATTGAAGGCAATTAATAAAAGGATAACTAATATTTATCAGATGGTCGAATCACATTCCATTTCAAGAAAGTAATTAGAGTTCCAGATGGGAGCAAATGTCCATATCTCTAAACTAGAAAAAGGCTAGTGATACAACATATACTTCAAAGACAGATGTCCATTATATGTCTATCACCACAAGAAGCGGCAAGGCATTGTCTGATCCGAAGCCAGTTATAGAAAAGAATAAGGTAGCTAAGAATTCAACCCCCAAAGTAGATATGATTGATGTGGATTAGGATGGCCCTAAGGAGGGGAGTAAACCTATGAGCAAATTGAGTGAGAAGGAATTAGAACAAGTGACCGATATGTCAAGGCCACTACCCCCATTCCCTTAACAAATAAAGAAAAAAATTGAGGATGGTCGGTATCAGCTATTTTGAAATAAATATTTGTGAATGTTCCGTTGGTTGATGCACTTGAGCAAATGCCAGGATACGCGAAGTTTATGAAATACTTGGTAACGAAGAAATGAATAGTTAATTTTAAGCCTGAGGATAATATTCATCATTATGGGGATATTTCATCTAGGTCTTTGGTGCGAAAGCAAAAAGGTTCAGGAGATTTCACAATTCCATGCACTATTGCAACATTTTATTTTGCTCAATTACTTTGTGATACCAGTATTAACTTGATTCCATTAAAAAATTATAAATAGTTAGGCCTAGGAGCCCCTACACTGATGATAATACGACATTTAATGGCTGACAGATAAGTCAAGAGACCAGTTGGAATCCTGTTTGATGTACTTTTCAAAGTGAACAACCTCATCTTTCCTACCGACTTTGTTATTCTAGACTGTGATGTTGACTTTGAAGTGCCCATCATCTTGGGTAGACATTCTTGACAACTGGAAGAGCTTTAGTAGATGTTGAAAGAGGTGAGATGAAGATTCGGCTGAATAGTGAGGAAGTAACATTCAACATTTATAAATCCATTAAGCAACCATGGATATGAGTGTAGTATTTATTATTGAAGTTGAATGGGATGCTCTAAGAGAGTCGAAAATTGATGAGAAGTTGTTTGTGGATCCATTAGCAGCAATAGTGATAAACTTCGATAGTGATGGCATGGATATGTATGAAGAAACTGTAAATGCTTTGACAAGAGTTGGGTCTTATTCGTATTAGACAAAAAAGCTTAAATTAGACCTACAGAACAAGCCAACGCCATGTGCGATACCATCATTCGAAGAGCCCCCAGTATTGGAACTCAAAGCACTCCCAAGGCACTTGCAATATGTATTCTTGGAGCCTATAACACCTTGCCAGTCATTAGTTCTGCACATCTTATCAACCAACAGGTTGCACATTAATTCAAATTTTGATAAAGTTTAAAAAATCTATCAGATGGACTATCGCAGATATTATCGGTATCCCACCAGGTATTTACTTGCATTGTATAGATCTAGAGACTGACAATGTTCCTAGAAGAAAGCATCAAAGAAGACTAAACCAACCTATGCAAGAGTCAAGAAAGAAATTATTAAGTGTTTAGATGTTGGAGTTGTCTACCAAATTGTAACTAACAGATGGGTAAGTCTGGTATAGTGTGTATCGAAAAATGGTGGCATGATTATGGTGCTGAATGAGAAAACTGAATTAATCCCACTAAGGCCAGTAACAGATTGGAGAATATGCATGGACTACAGGAATTTGAACACTTCTACTTTGAAAGACCATTTTCCAATGTTGTTTATGGATTAGATGCTTGATTGTCTTGTAGGACAAGACTAGTATTTCTTCTTAGATGGTTACTCTGGATATAATCAAATTTATATAGCCCAGAGGATTAAGAGAAGACCACATTTATGATCCCTTATGTTACATTTTCTTTCAAATGTATGCCTCTTGGATTGTGCAAAGATCTAGCTAAGTTCCAAAGGTACATGACGTCTATCTTCTCCGATATGGTGGAAGAATCTCTTGGGGTCTTCATGGATGAATTTTAATTTGTAGGTGACATATTCGATGATTTCCTAACTAATTTAAGTAATGCCCTGCAAATATGTATTGAAGTTAACCTGATTTTTAACTGGGAGAAATGTCATTTTATGGTAAGAGGGGGTATTGTACTAGGTCACAAAGTCTCAAAGAAGGGTATAGAGGTAGATAAATAGAAAGTGGAGGTGATTGAGAAGATACCACTCCCGATCTCTATCAAGGGCATGAAAAATTTCTTAGGTCATGCAGGTTTCTACAAAAGGTTTATTTAGGATTTTTCAAAAATTGCTAGCCTACTATTCAAACTTCTTGAGAAAGAGGTAAAGTGTTTTGTTTGATGAGGCTTGTCTGAAGGCCTTTGAAGGGATGAAAAAATTGGTCACAATATCGGTTATTATTTGCCTAAATTAGGTAGATCTACTTGACCTGATGTGCGATCTAGTAGTGTGGCGCTTGGTACTATGCTTGGGCAGAAAAGAGATAAGGTTATTCATCCAATCTATTATGCTAGTAAGCGCTGAATGGGGCATAAAAGAAATACACTGTTACTGAGCAAGAGTTTCTTGCTGTAGTATATGATTTTAAAAATTCATATGCTGACCATGTCGTCTTAAGATATCTAATGGACAAAAGAGATGCAAAATCTAGACTAATTTGTAGGATATTACTGCTATAGAAATTTGATTTTGAGGTAAAAAACCATAAAGTATATGAAAACCAGGTGGTTGATCACCTCTCAAGATTAGAGGCAGATGGAAGAGATAGAGTTGATGCAGAAATTGAGGATGCAATCCCTGACGAAAGGTAATGAAAATTAAATCAGAGATGGCTCCGTGGTACACTAATTTAGCCAACTTTATAGTCAGCAACATCATGCCTGAAAGAGTATGCTCTTATACAAGAAGAAAATTCCTCCATAATGCCAGCAGGTACTTTTGCGATAAGCCTTTCTTGTTTCATCTCTATGTAGACAACATGATACGAAGAAGCATGCCGGAGGTTGATATGAGGGGTATTATTGAGGCATGCCATTCATGCCCCATTTCACATATGAAATATATTAGATCTTTTCTCTTTAAAAATAGTTTGAACTATCATTACCATGTTTGTACTCTTTCTAGGCAATCTAAACTCCGTTTCCCTATCAGTTAAATAAAAAAAAGTCCATCTTTGTATTAATTCATATAGACACATGGGACCCTATAAAGTGTCGATTTTAATAGTTTTAAGTACTTCTTAACTGTTGTAGATGATTTTAGTAGATCAACTTGGACTTATTCACTCAAAATCAAATGCCTTCTTTATGATGAAATATTTTTTTAGCTATGGTTGATATAATCCAATTGTCAAGTTAAGATCACATGGTTTGATAATGCCTTAGAATTAGGTAAAAGTACCATTGCAACAAAAAATTTCAAATCCAAGGGTATCGTTTACTAGACCTCTTGTGTTGCCACCCCAAAACAAAATGGGGTGGTAGAAACAAAGCATATGCATCTTTTGAAAACATCTAGATCCCTCCTTTGCTAATTAGGTCTTTCTATTTCATCCTGGGGAGAATGTATGTTAACTGCACCCTTCCTTATCAATAAATTTCCATCTAGAGTTTTAATTGGTCTACTCTTTATCAAATTCTCTATGATCAGCCACCTGATTATATAAGTCTAAAGAGCTTTGGGTGTATTTTTTATGCTTCAACTCTTTCCTAGCCAAGAGTTTTAGCTTGTGTATTTTTGGGGAATCCACCAAGTCAAAAGGGGTATAAGTTTTAACTCCGGAAATCAAAAAAATTCTTGTACCAAGGGATGTCAAGTTTATTGAGTCTGTTTTCCTAAGTCTACATCTATCTGTCATTCTACCCCTTGCTATTTTCTCACTTATCTTCCTATTTCGATGAGTCTATTCATCTTGTTGAGTTTTTCATTCAAGTAGTAGCAGACTCAAATGTTGATACTCCTGCTTTCTAACCCAATGGTTATCCGAAATCCTCTTCCATTCAACCTAGTCCATCTGTTGACAACCTTTTTAGTACCTACTCTTTTACATTTGGTATCATACATGTTAGATAGTCTTTTAGAGTTTATAAGGGGCATAGTTTATCTTTCAAATTACATGTGTAATGTTTTGTTATCTCACAAATCTCACTCAATCTTGTATTAATTTTCCTTCTATGCCTTATGTTTATCCTTTTGACCCTCTTTCCTCAATAAATTATCATATTCTAAAGACTACTTTTACTATCAGTGAGCCAGCCAATTTTGCACAAGCTACAATGCATCCTGGTTAGCAACAAGCAACGACATCTGAACTTGCAGCTTTGGAGGTTAACAAAACCTGGGAAGTTGTTATTTTTTCAAAGAAAAAAAAGGATTTACCTTGCGAATAGGTTTACAAGGTAAAGCACAACTTAGATGAAAGCCTAGAAAGACTAAAGTCCAGATTAGTTGTTAGGGGTGATATTTAGAAAGAAGGTGTAGATTATAATGAGACTTTTCCCCCGTTTTTAAGATGACTATTATGAGATGCATTCTAACCATTGCCATTAAGAAAGGATGGTCTATTTCTCAATTAAATATTAATAATGCATTTTTACATGGAGAATTACAAGAATAAGTTTTTATAAGACTTTCACCTGGGATGGTTTCACCAAGTGGTGATCATGTTTGTAAGCTTACTAAGTCTTTATATGGACTTAGACAGGCATCACGCTAGTAGTATGGTAGGCAACGTCAACATTGAAGTTTAAAGGGTTATTTCATCACTGCATGACTATAATTGTTCGTTAAGAAGGATGGACATTTCATTTCAATTGTTGCAGTTTATGTAGACGACATAATACTAATAGGAAATAATTTAAATGAATTTGATATGCTCAAATATTTTGTTGATGATGAATTTAAATTAGAGGACCTTGGAAGCTTACATTATTTTAGGGGCTTGAGATTCTCAGGGATCCTCAAGATCTGATTAATACTCAATAGAAGTAAACTATGGATCTTCTTTCTGATTATGATTGTTCACATCTTCAAGTTGCTTTTTCTCTTCTAGATCCTGCAATAAAATTGTTAAATAATGTAGGGGAATTATTGGTTGATCCTACTTCATACAGAAGGCTAATAGGTAAGTTGAATTACCTCACACATAGACGACCTGGCTTATATTTTTTAGTTCTGTATTTATCTCAATTCATGCAGGAGTCTTAAGCTCCTTATTTCTCTGCAGCTCTCAGTGTGTTTCATTACTTGAGATCAATCCAACATAAGGTTTATTTTTATCGGGAGACACTTTCCTCAAACTAGTAGTTTTTTGTGATGCGGATTGGGGATCTTATACCGATACTCAGATTTGCAAGTGGGTGTTTTGTTACACTTAGAGGTTTTCCTATTTTGTGGAAATCAAAGAAAACAATCTCTGTTTCCTTATCATCAATGGAAGCTGAGTGTCGTTCAATGTGTCGTGCTGTAGATGAATTGACCAGGATCAATTATTTTTTCCTTGATCTTGGACACCCGCCAGATCTTCCCATTCCTGTTCACTCGGATAGCCAATCAACAATTCATATCTCCTGTTATCCCATGTTCCACTAAAGAATCAAGCATATAAAACTTGATTGGCATTTTGTCATGCAATAGTTACTCACCGGACTTGTCTCTCTCCAATATATTTCGGTGTCCTCTCAAGTCACTGATTTGTTCACTATGGCACTCTCTGAGCCTTCTTATCACACCATTCTTCACAAGTTAAGTCTCTCTTCACTCTCCTCTAACTTGAGGGTGGTGGGGTGTTGAAAGTGGTGTTTCATCTCCGATCAACAAAAGTAAAGAGAGGGAGAAGACAAAGGAACGGAGGGAAACATTCAAATATTAGGGCAAATGTAGATGAAACAAATTTTCCCTCTTTTGTCATACAAAGGCATGTCTATTTTATGGTTCCTCAAATTAATATGTGCAGGTAGATATTATGAGATTGGTTAAGGGTTGTTATAGGATAACAAATAGGATTAAAACACTTGTAATTTCATTTATTTTTTATTTTATAAATACATAAACAATGAATCAATAAAATTCATCAGAAAATTTCCCGATTATCTAGCTGGCATAATTTTCTACATTTAATTTCCTCAAATTCTCTTTATAGACACTGTGAATCTTGATGGTAAACGCTTCGAGTTAGTACATTTTAAAGGATCAAAGATACATGTTCTAATGTTGATATTTAGTTTTATGAATTTCCTTATTTAAGATGAGAGACACCATTACTTTGATAAAAATAATAACAATATGTACAAACTATATATTTTCTGGGCTTTAATTTTTTTTCTCTACAATTGTTTGCTTATTATAAGTACTTTGTTCTTATAAATAACATACATTTTTTGTGTTTTCGTTAAAATATAAATAGCCTTTTTAAATGCTTAAACTTTCAATAATTCATTTTAATCAATTAATCAGTGTGCTAAAAGATCTTAATCATAAAGCATGATTCCTTGATAAGTGAAGATAAATATGTTCCTCATAGCATTATTTTCTTTTTATCATACACAATTGTGCATATTGTGTGTCATAACGGACAACTAAATTTTAGTGTTGAAAAGTTATTTTTGTCTTATGTTTCATAACACTACATTCGTAATTTCCTTGCGGTAAAAGCATAAAGTTATCTTCATGTGCAAAACAAATTAATATTCTGCATTAAATTTGTCTTTCAAGATATCAATAATATCACTGATGCTAAATATGTGTACAATATATAAATATTTTTACCGCATCAAGAAAAATTAATAATATAATATAAATTATACTTAATGATTACACAAATAGAGATTCATGATTTTTTTTCCACCAAGAATTTTGTTGTATCAAGAGAATTAATAGTACTTTTGGTGATTGGACAGTAACATTAACCCCAAAAACTCAACGCTGATTTCACGAGAATCTCATAGGTGTTGCTTAATCATTTTCTTCATTTTTATTGCGGAATTCTTTTTTATTTGTTAAAATGTCTATAAAAATAAGATAGTCATAATTATCAAAAGTAAAATTTAAATTTTTTCGGTATTGCAATGTTTTTACTTTTATACTTCTTGGTTAATGTATCAACAATCTATAGACATTAATGTTTTGTCATCCTTGCTCTTTTGTTTGGTGAAATCTCAATAACATACATGAAGAGCCGGCTGTTGGGTAAAATCGGTGAAGGAAAGGCTTCAGGCCTCAATAATAATAGATTTTAAAATTAATTTTTTAAAATAAAATTAAGTTTTATAATTTTTAACTAAAAAGATAAAATATAATTCAAAAATATATTTGTAAAATTCAAAATATATGAAAAATATTTTTAATTTTTTATTTAGTGAAAATTATTGGAGTTTTCATCCTGAATTAGTTTACAAGAATGGAAATAGATGAAAATGAAAAGTGAATGGAAAATGAAAAATTGAGGGAAAGAAGTGGAAGGAAAATTCAAATATCTACAATTGTAGAAGCATTTCTCCCACATTGGTGGGAAAAGTGAACAATCTTATGCTTATATTCAGTTTCACTTCTTCTAGCTAATAGTGAGAAAAGAAGAAGTAGTGCCTTGCACTGTTGTCATTGTCTCTTGGCTTCGTCTTTGTCAAATGACCAAGGAAAGATCTTTTTGGACAAAATTTATTAACAATAATTTAATTCAAAAATTTAAACTCAACATTTTTTATGCAATTTTTTACCTTGAAAAGTTGGAACTTTCAGAGTGATTGCAACTTTTTCAGAACGTTTGCAACTTTTCCTAAACTTTTGTGTCTCTTCCGAGGGGACATCTTATAGCTATATATATTTGATTCTTCCTCAGATATTCTAGAATAATTTTTTATCATACTCTTCGACATTTCTTACTTAAATTATCTTGTGTGATTTACTCTGTTGAGTGAGTTCGCTGTTCAACTGAATTTGAGGCACCTCTATTTAGTCGAAGTTGATCGTTTTATCCTGGGAGGATCTATTCCTTAACCTCGGGTGCTTGAGAGGAATAATTTCCTTAAGGATGTTTTTACCCAAACACTCATCTTGAGAAATCTTTATCGGTTCAACAATGTCCAGATCTGGCATCTTTGCCTCTTCTTGTTCAGGGTCCTCTAGAACCGAAAAATTGTGTATTCAGTGGACTTGAACATACTTCTTGTTT
>JBDJHY010736270.1:0-11473 GCA_039654485.1 Withania somnifera | reverse complement strand
ACCTTACCATGCTGTACAAGAATACAACCCAAACCAACTCTCGAAGCTTTACAATACACCACAAACCTATCAAAACCGTCATACAAAGTTAACACTGGAGAAGATGTCAACCTAGCCTTCACCTCCTGAAAACTCCTCTAACAAGCATCAGACCACTCAAACTTCACTTTTTTCTGAGTTAAACAGGTCAAGGAAGCATCTATGGAAAAGAAGACCTGAACAAATCTACGATAATACCTAGTTAAACCCATAAAATTACAGATATCTAATAGAGAGGTAGGTCTAGGTCAATTATGGATAAAGTTAATCTTTTGGGAATCTAGATGAATACCCTTACTAGAAATGATATGAAAAAGGTCCAAAACTTTCTAAAGCCAAAACTCACACTTAGAAAACTTAGCATAAAGTTTATATTTTTTAATGGCCTGAAGAACAACTCTAAGATGGTTGGGGTCTGAAGAACAACTGTAAGATGGTTTGCATGCTCCTCCTTACTTCTGGAGTAAAGCAGAATATCATCAATAAAGAGCATCACAAACAAGTCCAAATATAGCTTGCAAAACCCTATTCATGAGATCCATAAAAGCTACAAGAACATTTAGTCAAACCGAAAGATATGGCCATAAACTCTAAATGTCAATAACGCGTATGAGAATTTATGTTTGAAACATCTGACTCTACGACCTTAAGTTGTTGATACCTAGAACGAAGATCAATCTTAGAAAATAGTCTAGCACCTTGGAACTGATCAAAAAAATTATCAATCTTAGGAATTGGATACTTATTCTTAATTGTGACTTTGTTCAGGTGACAGTAATCAATGTACATACAGAAGGAACCATCTTTCTTTCGCATAAATAAGAAAGAAGCACCCAATGAAGACACACCAAGATGATAAACCCTTGTCTAAAAGATTGGATAATTTGTCCTTCAACTCTCTAAGCTCAGTTGGCGCCATCCTATATGGCAAAATAGAAATAGGTTGAGTGCCTAGAATAAGATCTATAACGGAGTCTATCTCTATATCAGTATGGACTCCAGGTAAATCCTTAGGAAACACATCAAGAAATTCTTGAACTATAGTGATAGATTGAATACCAGAAGTCTCGGAATCAGAGTCCTGAACTCAAAACAAATGATAAAGACACCCTTTAAAAAGCATCTTTCTAGCCTTTAGATAGGAAATGAACCTACCCTTGGGAACAACTCTACTCGCTTACCACTCAAGGATAAGTCTTTTAGTAAACTAAAAGTAGACAACTCCAGTCTTACGGTCAATAACATCATGACATCAATGTAGCTAATATATGGCCAGAATAATATCAAAGTCTACCATTTCTAAATCATATAGATCAGCAGGAACAACCATCCCTAGAGCAAAAATGGGATAACAATGATAACTTTTCTAGCTAGAATAGGATCAACAACGGGTATAGAAATAGAGAATGACTCAGATAAAACATCAGGATCTACACCAAACTATCTAGCAATATACAAGGATACAAAAGAAAGAGTATCTCTAAGGTATAACAATGCAAAAACATCCACCTTGTAAACTCTCAACATACCTATCACCACATAAGCTGGCTGCTCCTGACCATGAAGAGAACCCAAAGCATACAAATGGTTTTGGCACTGGCCTCCATCAGTAGAAGTAGTAACATCTAGCAGAGGTTGGCGTGTTGCTGGAGCTACTATGGGAGTAGTAGCTTGTGTTTAGCACCACCCTATCGAACTGTGGGAAAATCTCTCTACCTATGCCCTGGTAATCTACAAGAATAACAGTTTCTTGAAGGAAATTTACAAATATTATGACCAATCTAACCATACCCAAAGTATCCATTCATTTTGATACGACATTGACATGAACGATCCTCACCATACATAGTACAAACTTGAGCACTATACTGCTAAGATGACTTTTTTTTATGATTTTTTGAAGGTATAAATGATGAGGGTCTGATCCTCTAGATTCCTACTGCTTCTGTTGTCTGAACCTATCGAACTTAGGATGGCTAGCTCCAGGATGACTAGTCTTATACCTCTTACTCTGATGAATCTCCTTATATGTAACCTTATTCTTCAATATCTTCTCCAGATGCACCATTAGTCTACCAATGTCCATATTCGTACTCATCATAGCTGCTCTCCCTGCCTGGATCAAATGAGGAGAAAGACCAGACACAAATATATCCATCCTGGTATACATATCAATAATCATCTCCAAAGCATACCTCAATAAATTAGTGAACTTCATACTGTACTCAGTCACAGACATGGAGCCCTGCTCCAAATGCAGAAACTCATGAACCCTCTCTTGCTTCTTCTCTCTAGGAAAGAATTGGCCCATAAATGAAGTCTCAAACTCTTCCCAAGATTGTGAAACAACTCCAAATCCCTTGTTCTTCATCCACAAATCACACAAATACCTAGAAACATCTTTCAACTAATAAGATGCTAATTCAAACCTATCAATATCAAGAACTCTCTTCATATCACAAATTTGACGAACCTCCTCAATAAAGTTCTCCAGATCATCCACCGTCCTTGAACCATAAAACTTTATATGACTCAACCTTAAGAGCTCCCTTAACCTCACAACTCCAGGATCAAGGGCAACTGGATGAACCACGAGAAGCTGAACTGTCTTCTGAGCCTATGCCATCACTGTATAAGCCATCATATGCATTATATTACGTAAATCTACAGTGGTGATGTCTACTAGTGGCTAGTGTGGCTGAATAGCTGGTAAAGCCTGGTTCAACTGGTTCTTGTTATCCTGGCTAGTTGATAATTGTGGAGGCATTATCTGAGATGCATAAAGCATGAGTTAGAAAGAATAAATATCTTGAAATCAAACTTCGAAGCACAATATAAAACATCAATAAAGGAAAAAAATTTCTAAACATTTTGTATCCTCCCAATCATAGATGTGCTAAAATTATACCCATAACTAAGATTTTACCTAACGTTGGCTTCAAAACTTAACCTAGGACTCTATGAACCTAGTGCTCTAATACTAAGCATGTCATGCCCCAAATCTCACTCCCTAGGTATGACCGACATACTTAGCCACTAAAATACCCTGGCAGCCTCGGAAGAACCACTGGATCATGCATAACTCTACTCACATCACTCAGTGGAAGCAATGTCAATAAATAAAGAAGTGTAATGGGCTTCTCACAATAATCAATAAATAGTTGCAATGAAAAATAGATAAACTCAAGCCTTAAAATCATATATCTCAGGGTGAAAGCCTCTACTAGCTAAATAATGGACTGCTAGCACAAGAGTTTACTAGCTAGTCTCTAACAAATGAAATAATAAATAATAAAGCTAATGTCCAAGCTCTAGATAAAAAAATAACTCTATAGCTTGACCTCGAATCATGTAAGGACTCACCAATCCTCTATCTTCTAGGAATGCAAGTAATGTCAACCTCAGAAGTCTGAATAGTTGGGGTTAACACAAGTATCAAGAGTAGAATCAACACACAAACATGTACAAAGTACATGAGAAAGTATGAAATAGCCTATATAGTATAATGATAACTACTTTGTAATGCATGAACAGTAAATATCAACTTGATCTCTAACTCAACTAAGAAAATTAATAGTTTATAATGAAAATAGTTTTAAAAGCTCTTACTTTAAGTAAACTCAGTTAAAATAGGTTGACTCTTCAGTTTTTACCAAAAGATAAAGACTTAGTTAAAAATAAGTTTTCACTTTCTTCTTTCAAAATTGTCACTTTTACTTCTCTTTCTTGGAGTTTCTATAATCGACATACCTCAACGCATAAAGCGATGAAGTACAGATATTACCCTATGTGTAGAGGCTCTATTCCTCACTGCATAATGAGACATATCTTTCTAGTGGATCCAGGTGTCTACTCTATGTACAAATGAGCGGTACCAAAATAATACCCTATGCTGGATATGTAGATTATGGGTGTTGGGAACCTCAATGCCCACCCTCGGTGCTAATACTCCTCATATTAAATTTTACTTCAAAACTTACCACTCTTGACTTAATGGAAAACCCTCAATATAACCATAAGTCAAACTACAATATCAACACTCTAGACTAGTGGAACACCCTCAATGGAACCAACTAGCTAAAATCATCATCTAGAACCATGGTTGGTTATCATTCTGTATCAGAATCGCAATTTGACACTTTATAGTCAATTTTACTCTCATCTTGTAAATAAAGCTAAAATCATCATTAAAACTCTCAATTTACTTCAATTAGTCAATGTAGACATGCTTCACGTTCTTTCTTAAAATAATATAAAAAGTAAAGTAATTATAACACTTCAACCCTCATATCATTTTTTAAGAATAAACCTTGCAAACAATCATCAATTCTTACCTCAAAGCTTCTTTCTTTCTTTTACTTCAATTATGAAAACAGTTAACTCACGATGAATTTCATAATTAAATAATAATCATAAAAGCTTCATAATGCTAACCCAAAAATATCAAGTAAATCAGCACCTCAGTGAATCATAGTTTATAGAATTAAACAAGAACCCTATCATGCTTCTGCATCTTCAAAACCTTTTTTAAAAGCAGTTTTAGGGAAAAATGATGAAGAAGTCATTGTTGAAATCCCTCATACCTGATTAGTATCAATTTTATGGTGAAAAATCATGTACAAAGTTGCTACAATAAAGCCTCAAAGAACAATCCTAGTTATTACCTCTTTGAAGAAATAGCAAGAAAACCTTAGCTTGGGTCCTGATTTGCTAAATGATTTATGAATCATGTGTTTAGGGTATTTATATTATAACATTTATAATCCAAAACATCATGGGTTTATCACAAAAAGATTAAAGGAAATACCAAAAATAACCCTACGTAAATGAACTAGAAAAGTGGCTAGAAACACTCCACGATTCATGGAGTAGCACTTCACGGCTTGTGGTGTGAACCTCCACAAGTTTTGGAGTCACTAAAACTGCCCACTTCAACCATGAGAAGGTCCGCAAGTCGTGGAACTCAACTCCACGGCTCGTTCTCTTGGTTTCATAACCCACGAACAGAAAGTTTTGATTTTTAATTTCTATACCATGATTTGATAGTACGGGTCATGGTATTGCATAGTAAGGGTCATGGTTTGATCTATTGGACCCTTAATAGTGAAATTGGAATCTTTTGGTCTCACTCCACAAAACTCATTACAATTTGAGATCTTGCAACCCACGAGCCATACTGCTAAAGTACAAGACTCGTGAAGTGACTTCACTACTGGATAGGTATTAGTAAAAGGGCCATAACATTTTACTCCAAACTCTAAATAACACGCAATTTGTTGATTTAGAAACTACAGTCGAATACATTTCTATTGTTAGGTCATGATTCACCTAACACATTATATATCAAAAGCTATAATCACTTAAAGTTGACCCAATCACAAAGTAACATCAAACTAACCAAATTTGAAAGGATTCTTGAACTCAACTTTGGGTTATGAGTTATTTATGACCTTAAATCATTTACAACACCTATACCACAGTTAGTTTAGTATATTATCACCAAGAAACAAGATTCAAGGTATTCCAAACCAGGTGTAACATTGTGTAAATTTCTCATGGTATTGCACAGCCACCTCATGAGTTATATTCTTAAGTAGATCCTCAAGCATAACATCTTCGTTCTCCTCAAGTAACTTTTCCATGCAAGGCAGAAATTCTGTATGTGAACCTTTGTCTTCCTCCAAACTTGCAATGGTTTCCATGAATGTTAGCTCCCTCTTCTTGATCCCCCCCGACTAACTGCATAGTCAAAAGTTATATTTGGCTTTGTCCGTGCGACATAGTTAATGTAGGCACCATGTAAGCTCTTTCTCATTCCATAACCAATAGATGTTAGAATTAGGGGTTTATCTAAAGAACTTTTTCTCCAAAATAATAGCAGAGATATCCATCATTGTAGTAGTAAATTTTGTTGTACCTTTCTATTTCCCAATTCATATCATCATCATTGGCTACATAATAGGAATTTTGAGGATCGACCTTCATGGGTTTGATGCTAAAGTTAGTTTGAGTGGAGCTTTAACTTGTCACTTTGCTACAACCTCAGTCATAAAGTTATGAGTAGCCCCAGTGTCTGCCAGTGCACGAGTAGGTATGTTGATGGTCAGGTCCATGTACAGATTATTATTATCTCTACAATGGATGGCTTGCTTCTTGATAACTCCTTAGAGTCCTAGTGTACCCAATTGTTCTACACTTAAACTCTCTCCTTGTGTCTTCTTCTACTCACTCCCCATAGCAATGAGGCTCTTTAAGTTGGGATAATTCTTGAAATATTGTGTCCCTTCTCATATGTAGCATGCCTTCTTCTCAGGATGTTCTTTCTTTTTAGTATAGCTTTGGCGGCCACTCAACCTTTTGACACTGAACTTACTAGCATCTTGAGTCTTAGGGCATTGTTTGTGGGTTCCTTTACTTTTGGCGCGGCCCCCTGCCTTTGACATTGCTAATCTTTGACACCTTTCCTTTTCCTTTTTCATGCCTAAAATCCATCAAGGACTCGGCCTCCATGATCGATTGGTCTATATTCGTGACTTTTCATGTTGTAACTCTTTCTTAGCCCAATTTTACAACTCATCCGTGAAGTGTAACAACAAGTGAGATTAGGGATTCAGAGCATGACAGTGGTGAACTCCTTGTTGTAGTCACATATGTTGTATATTTTCTTCAACTCCCTAAGCTTGTGTCTTGCCTTATACAAGATATTATTTGAGAAGAACTGATGCTTGAACTTAACCTCAAGTTGATCCTATGTGCTAATATGCACATACCTCTCTCAGTATCAACCACCTTTCCTTCTCTAACATAGCATGGCAATCTCTAATAGGTACAACACAACTGTGTTAATCTTGGTCTCAGTGTCCCTTACCTTTCCATGATTGAAATAGTTCTACAAGTACCAAAGAAAATTCTTTACTTCTTGCACATCATGAACCCCTATCAAGACTGGTGGTTTGGGAGCCTCTATCTTATTCTCCCTTGTCAAAATAAATTTTTTGCTATTTTAGTCACTCCAACATCGAGCTACTCCTCGAGTGTTCTATCATTGCCTTCAGGAATCAATAGTGCTCAATGCCTTCATGAATTTGCATTCTAAGGTAGTAATTGTATTTTTTACATCTATCTTGGCTTTCTTATGACCCTCCAAGTTGTTTTGGATACTCTCAATCTCTTCAAGATCATGTCGGTCAAGAACTCTAAGAGTGTCCCACTTTCCCCGTTTGTTTTCCAAGGATCTCAACAATGTCTATCCTTATATTTACCTTCATAAACCACTCTTTATGAGCAAGAAATTATGAAGAAGGACTCTTAATTCATCCTTTCTCTCCTCTGTATTAGATGTTTCTTTGGACATAAGCCCTTTGCTTGACACAACCTCAGGAACCACCATCTTATTCTTGAAGGAATTTCTTTTTTTATGAGCCTCCTTGCTAGCAACATCTTGGATGACGTTGGATAGGGTGTTAATAGTGTTTAATTCTCATTATTTTCTATTCCCTCAATTGCAACCTTGCTCTGATACCACATTGTCACATCCTTAGTGTTCAACTAAATGCATGTACAAAAATTGATAAATTGCTTTCGATTTTTCTATACAAGTCCTGACATATTTACAAATAAATCTCTTTTCTAGAATACTTTGTAAGCCTAGAATATTCCAAGGAAGGACCTTCCAGCAAATCCATGGAATTCAATGGTCTTCCATTGGAAATATCCACATTTCCTATAATCTTCTAGAAGTGCTAGCATCTATCTTATATAATTTTTTACATGGAAAAACGGTTTGCCAAGTGGAGCTTATGTGGCATGATGACATTGAAGGTCATCACAATTGTCTTATTTTTTAGTGGCATAGGCTTTGGTAGATTAGTGAATTGTCCATGTTTCCCTTTTTATACCAGCAGTAGTAGTAGATTTCTCGTAGTTTCCTATCTTATGGCTTTTGTAGTTCCACGCCATTTTCTATGCTTCAGTTATTACATTAGTTGGTTATTGTTAATTCTACTCTTTTGAATGTTGTGGTATGTGTTTGCTATTATTTTCTATGTCCTATTTACTTTTGTATTTTTCTTTTAGCTACTCTGATGTTCGTTACTCAAGACAAGGGTCTTCCAAAACAGTCTCTCTACCTCCAGAGGTAGAGATATGGTTACTCTCCCAACAACTTTCTTATGAGAGTATACTGGGTTTGTTGATGTTGTTTGTATGATATCTTGGTGTTTTAATATGTTAAGATGATGTCTCTTTTATATTTCTAAGCGTGGAAACTACTAGAAGTTCGGCAAAACCTTCTTTCTGATCAACTTTTTCAGCACTAAAATTAGTCTGCTCCAGGATCAAGCATTTTTTTCTATGGTGGTGTTGGTGGAAAAAGCTACATCCTTCTAATGGTTACTAAAACTAAACCACAACAGGATTACAATTTTTTTTAATTCTATAGTATTGAAAGCTCCTAGTTCATCCTCTTCTTGATAATTTTCCTCTTCTTAATTAAAGCTTCTTGAATGGTACTTATGATTGCTTCGAGCAATACTATTACCAGTTTTATGTTTGTTCTGAATTTCCTCTGTTTTCTTTCCACCAATAGCCAATGCACCTTTAAGAATATTTACACTCTAAGTGCGAATTCTTAAGTACACTATTCATGTCCTCTATAAGGCTTCAAACTCATTGCGTCATAGTTTTGAATCATCTCGTAGGCCTCTGACAAACTATGTATCCAGAGTTGAATTTATATACCCTATCATTCTTCTCTCTCTTATTTACCAGTCCATAGAATTCTAAAATCATATAATATGTTCCTTAATATATAGCTCCGATAGTTGTAGTAATTGGCTTATCTCATGGTTGCAAATGACTCCCTAGTATATAAACAACGAGTTCAATGACTATGTACTGGGAATTTCTACCTATTTCAGTGTTGGCTATCCTTCATGTATGTCTGTTTAGTCTCTGAAACAAATATGAAGAATTGTGCATTGATTCTTATCTCTTATTTATCTAGGCATTGACATTTATATACATCATACATCTTATACAATGTAAGTCTAAACAAGGAAAAAGTATATAGACAATAGATCCTAATTAATACCTAAATATTCACTTGATAAACTAGTATGATTCTCTAACAATCCCCCTCAAGTTGGAGCATAGATTTTAATCATGCCCAACTTGTTACAAAGTTAATCAAGTCTAATTCCATTAAGTGCCTTTGTGAAGATGTAACCTAACTATTTTATAATTTTCATATGACCTAAAGAAATCAAGCCTAGCTGGAAAGTGACAATCAATCTCATTGTGCTTAGTTCTCTCATGAAAAACTAGATTGGATGCAATATGAAGTGCAGCTTGGTTATCACACCATAGCTTGGCTGGCATAAAAACATTGAAACCTACTTCCTTAAGAAGCTGATATGTCCATATGATTTCACAGCCAGACTTGGCCATAGCCCTGTACTTAGACTCAGCACTAGATCGTGATACCATATTTTGTTTCTTACTTTTCCATGAGACCAAGTTTCCACCAACAGAAACGCAATATCCAGAAGTTGATCTTTGATCTTCTTTAGATCCTTCCCAATCCGCATCCAAAAAACACTCAATCCTAGAGTGACCATAATTATCATATAGAATTACACGCCCAAGTGATCCTTTTAAGTAACATAAAAAGTTTTCCACAGCCTTTTAGTGATAAATGGTTGAAGATGACATATGCTGACTTAACATACTGACATAGTAGGCAATATTTGGATAGGTCACAGTCAGATAGTTTAGCTTTTCGATCAGTCTTCTATATCTCACGGGATCTTCAAATGAATCACCATATTAGCGAGATGCCTACCAGGATAATATGGCTGCTGCATGGTTTAACTCCCAGCTTTCCTGTTTCAGATAGCAAGTCAAGCACATACTTTCTTTGAGACAATAATATTCCCTTCTTTATCCTAGTGACTTCTACATCTATGAAATAGCATAGCATTCGTTGGTCTTTGGTATGAAACTGAGTGTGAATGAAGGATTTTATAGATAAAATTCCTACAAAGTCACTACCTATAATGACAATATCATCTACATACACAACTAATAGAATGATGCCTCTATCAGAGTGTTTATAGAAAAAATAGTGATCAGACTTCCTCTTATGCATACCAAAAGTCTCAACACCCTGACTGAACTTACTAAACCATGTATGAGGACCTTGTTTCAGGGATTTATGAAGGCGACATACTTTTCCATACTCCCCCTAAGAAACAAAACCGAGTGGTTTCTCCATATAAACTTCTTCCTGAAGGTCTCCATAAAGAAAAGTATTCTCAATATCCAACTGGTGCAAAGGCCAGTTATGAGTGGCTACCAAGGAAATAAATAATCTGATAGAAGTAATCTTACCCATAGGATAAAAAGTATAAAGATAGTCCACTCCATATGTTTGAGTGTATCCCTTAGAAACAAGATGGGCTTTCATTCTAGCCACAGAGCCATCAGGATTCATTTTCACTACAAACACCAATTTACAACTAATAGTCTTTTTTCTTATAGGAAAATCTACTAAGGTCCAAGTACCATTATCTTCCAAAGCATTCATTTTCTCAATCATAGCATTACGCCGCACAGAATGACCTAAAGTTTCACGAGTAGATTTAGGAATAGACACAAAATCCAGAGAGGAAATAAAAAAACATGAGGAGGGAAACAAATGATTATAGGACACAAAAAAGGAGATGGGACACATACAAGTACGTTTACCTTTCCTGAGAGCAATGGTAAGATTATCACCCGAGGTTGGATCTTGTGATGAAGATATTATCTCATTAGAACTTTAACTAGGAGGTTTGAGAATAGGTTAAGTATTAGGCTCGGTAACATGAGCAGAAGATCTAGATCGATAAGTGTAGGTTTGGGTAATGGTTGGTTTGAAGGGGTTTGATGAAGGAGGACCCAAAGAATGAGTAACTGGATAGATAAGTAACTCTTCATCTTTTCAATGAGGAATAGGGTCTGAGGAGAGTTGTGTATTCTCCACAAAAGGTCACATCATTAGATACAAGGTATCTGTTAAGATAGGACAATAACATCTATAACCCCTTTGTACAAGAGAATATCCTAGAAAAATACATTTCAAAGATTTTTGAATCCATTGTAGTAACTTGAGGTCGAATATCTCTAACAAAGAAAGTGAAACTAAATATTATGGGTTTAATGGACAATAATATTTTGTTGGGGAAAAGAACAAAGAAAGGAATCTCATAAGACAAAATAGAAGAAGTCATTCTATTAATGAAGAAACACGTTGTGGCAACAACATCAGCCCATAAATATTTGGGAACCTTTATTTGAAATAGAAATGATCTATCTGTTTTAAGAAGGTGTCTATTCTTTCTTTCAGCAATAACATTTTGAGATGTTGTATCAAAACATGATGTTTGGTGAAAAA
>JBDJHY010736160.1:0-15611 GCA_039654485.1 Withania somnifera | reverse complement strand
TCTTGAAGGAAAGTTGACTTTGGTCAACAAGTACTTAGTTTTAGGCTCTAAAAGAGGCAATTTGAGATATTTCTCAATCAAGTCGCCGGGGATCCAAACTACGGGTCCTGGCAAGTCATAAATGACTCGGGGTAACTACCAAATTGATTTAGAATGAAAAATGTCATGTATTTATCATAAATAACCTTGAGGGTCATTACAACATCAACTACTAAAAGGACTTTCATCCCCGAAAGTCAAGTAAAAGCAAGAAATAAATGGGAAGAGAATGTACCTAGTGCCTCAAACAACTGTGGATACTGCTTCCACATCTCACTGTTGACTTCCCAAGTAGCTTCCTAGACCAAACGGTGACTCCACTGTACCTTATCCACGGGAATATCTTGGGATCTCAATTTTCTCACATCTTTAGCTAAAATTTTCACTGGCTCTTCAACAAATGATAGATTCTCATCCAACTGCACTGAATCCTCCCAAATGACATAGGACTCATCAAGAATATATCGCTGCAACATAGAAATATGGAATACCGGATGAACCGCTGAAAGCATAGGAGGTAATGACAACCAGTAGGCAACATCACCAACCTTCTCCAAAATCTCATATGGCCCAACATACCTGGGACTAAGCTTACCCCTCCTACCAAATTTCATCACACCGTGCATAGGAGATATCCGCAGAAACACCTTATCACCAACTCTAAACTCTGAGGCATGAATTCTACGATTAGTGTAGCTCTTTTGCCTACTTTGGGCTGCCCTCAACCTATTCTAAATCAAATGAACCTGATCAAGAGAATAACATAACAAGTATGTAGACTGGACTCTGGCCTTAAAACCATCAAACCACCCAATGGGTGATCTACCCCCTACATTGTAGCACCTCAAATGGTTCCATCTCAATGCTAGAGTGATACCTATTATTATTACCAAACTCCACCAATGGTTGGTGCTAATCCCGAGCACCACCGAAGTCTATCAGAAAACCTCTCAACATATCTTCCAACATGAATAGTCTGCTCAGACTGACCGTCAGTCTACAAATGAAAAGCTGTGCTCAAATGCACCTCGATACCTAAATCTCGCTGAAATGATTGCCAAAATTCTAAGGTGAACTGGGTACCTCTATTAGAAATGATAGAGACAGGAACACCATGTAATCTAACCACCTCACAAATGTAGATTTGAGCCAGATGCTCAACATTATAAGAGTAATGAGTAGGAATAAAGTGTGCTAACTTGGTCAGCCTGTCCACAATGACCCATATAGTATCAAAACCTCTGCTAGTATGTGACAACCCCGAAACAAAGTCCATAGTAACCCGCTCCCACTTCCAAGCCGAAATAGGAAGTCTTTGCATCAAACCACCTAGTCTCCGATGCTCATACTTAATATGTTGATAGTTTAAACACTTAGAAACATACTCAGTCACATCCCACTTCATTCCCTTCCACCAATACAACTGTCATAAGTCACAATACATCTTAGCTACACTGATGAATAGAATACCTGGAACTGTGTACCTCCCGCAAGATCAACTGCACCAAGTTATCAACCTGAGGTACACATATACGACCATCATACCGAAGAGTCCCAACTGAATAAATAAAAGCCCTGCTATGCTTTCCAGCTCAAACCTAATCATGAAAAGTTTCCAACCTCTTATCCTTGAACTGAAGCTCTCGAATCTGTTCTATCAAGGAAGATTTGGCCTTAACACAAGCCAATACATGCCTAGGGTCTGAAAGATAAAGCCTAACCAATTGGTTAGCCAACAAATGGACCTGTACTACCAATGGCCTCTCAGAAACTAACAAGGATGCTAAGCTACCCATACTGACCACCTTCTAAATCAAGGAATCTGCTAGTATGTTTGCCCTACCTGAATGATATAGGATGGAAATTTCGTAGTCTTTCAATAGTTCAATCCACCTTTGCTACCTGAAATTCAATTCCCTTTGAATCATAATGTACTGAAGGCTGTGATAGTAAGTAAAGATCTCACACTGAACCCCATATAGATAATGCCTCTAAATCTTAAGCGTAAACACTACTGCTACCAATTCTAAGTTATGTGTGGGGTAGTTATGCTCATGTACCTTCTGTTGCCTAGAAGCATATGTAATAACTCGACCCTACTATATAAGGAAGCAACCCAACCCAAAATCAGAAGCATTACAATACACGAAAAATATCTGACCCTCTAACGGCAAGGTCAAAACTAGAGCAAAAGTCAATAAGTCTTTGAGCTTTAAAAAGACTCAACTCACAGTCTCAGAAAACTAAAAGGAAAAATCCATTCTGTTTAACTTTGTCAACGATGTTGCAATTGATGAGAACCCCTCAACAAAACACTGATAATATATGGCCAAACCCACAAAACTTCAAATATCAGAAATAAAAGTTGGTCTTGGCCAGTCACGTACAACCTAAAAGTTTGCTATATCAACTTCAATTCTAGCCTAGGACACTACATGTCCTGAAAATACAAAAGAGTCTACTCAAACTCGCACTTTGAGAACTTAGCATACAACTTATGTTCTCTAAGTGTCTGGAGAATCAATCTCAAGTATTGCCCATCATCAGACTTATTTTGTGAATACACAAAGATATCATCTATAAACACAATCATGAACAAGTCCAACTAGGGATTAAGCACCCTATGCATCAAATCCATAAACGCTTCTGGAGCATTAGTCAACTAAAAAGACATAACCAAGAACTCATAGAGATAATAAATGGTACTAAAAGCTGTCTTAGGAATATCCTCTGTACGAATATGCAACTAATAGTACCCAGACCATAAAATAATCTTAGAGAACACTGCTGCTCCCTAAAGCTAATCAAAGTAGTCATTAATTCTCGGCATAGGATATTTGTTTTTCATAATAACTTTATTCAGCTACCAATATTCAATACACATTCTCATGATACCATCTTTCTTCTTTACAAAAAGAACCAGTGCACCCTAAGGTGACACACTGGAATGAACAAAACCCTTATCTAGCAAATCCTAAAGTTGAACCTTCAGCTCCATTAACTCAACAGGAGCCATACGATAAGGAGTAATAGAAATGGGCTTAGTACCCGGCTCAAAATCAATAGAAAAATCAATATCATGCTCTGGTAGTAGGTCAGGTAGGTCGGTCAAAAATACATCAACAAACTCAAAAACAATATAAACAAACTTAGAAGTAGGGGTGTCAACCTGAATATTATGAATATATGTTAAATATGCCAAACACCCCCTCTCTACTAGTCTCTTAGCCTATAGGTAAGAAATAAAACCTATTGGTGCATGACTATTAGAACCCTACCACACCACAGGAGATAAACCTGGTAATGCTAAGGTAACAGACTTGGCCTAATAATCAAAAACTCCACAATGAGGAGCTAACCAATCCATACCTAGTATGATATCAAAATCCACCATATCTAGCAACATCAAGTCAGCCTATGTGTGTAACCCACCAATAGAAACCAAAAAAGATCGGATCACCCGATCCAGTACTAAAGAATCCCCTACTAGGGTAGCAACATGCATAGACAAAACATCAAATCATTGGGCAACCCTAAACTAGGTGCAAAATAAGACGACACATAAGAATATATGGACCCATGTTTAAATAAGGCTGATGTAGGTATAGAACACACAAAAATCAAACCTATAATCAACGCGTCAGAGGCATCAGCCTTAGGTCGAGTAGGAATGGAATATATCTAGTGATCATCGCCATGTCAACCACCACCGTGACCATAGCCCCAAAGTTACAAGCAGTGGGTTGGTTACAAATAAATAGTAGAAATAAAGTAATAAATAGTAGGATGAAGAAATATATATAACAACAAAACATATTCAACCCCTCCTAAGACTGGTGACTTCTATATCTAACTACATCAGAGTAACAAAAAGATAATATATACAACTGCTCCAAACAATGATACAAAACCAAGTGTGAGCGCCCTCGTAAGCCCGCAGACACAAACAAGAGATAAAATGATAATACAAGGGGGTGGAACTATTCTAACACACTCACCAGGCCCTACTCCCGGAAGCCCCACTCTGAAGGTCCGTGCCTCTTAGTGCCAACAAAGGGGTCAGCGCTCCAGATGTCCTCCCTCCTATTTAATTGCAGGGTCCGTGCCTTATTAGTGCCAATCAATAGGGTCCTGACCCTCAGTGCCCATAACATAGTCCCTAACTCTTAAGGCCAACTAATGGAGTCCCCTACACTCAGTGCAAAACAACCATGATATAACGCCATAACATATATAATATATGAAAACAAAGTTCTGGTTAGATATTTTTAAAAATAGCATGTACCATCTGATTGTCGTGGGAGGTCAAGTTATAAAACTCTGTTTTTAGTTTTAGTTTCATAAAAGCATCATTTTATTATTATTTACCCCCTCCACGAGTAGTAGATCACACAAAGGGATCCGTCTGATCAATCTCACCGTAGTATGCATGCTCTTGACACAACCAAAGAAAGTAGAGATCATGCTAGAAGTCTAAAAATACTAGAAGCCATAAGTTAAGCACAATTCTCACTCAAACAACTATTAAAAACATAGCACCAATACTACGGCCACACGACTACTCCTGGAAAGACGAGCAAACAAATTACAGAGCAATAGGCCCCCTTACAGGCCCTCTAAGGGCCAAAAAAGTGCAAAAAATAGAAAAAATGGTTTATCAACCACCTATCCAGCCCACTGATGAGAAAAATAAAATTTTAGAGAGGAAAAGGGAAATTTAAAATGAAATAGAAATGCTGGAACCTTCTATTTATAGGCACTGGAATGCTTCATTGTGATTGTGTTAAAGTACCACACGATTATGACCTGACAGGGTCGAATATAGTATGAAATCGCAACTATACAATGTGATCAAGATACACAGTTTAAGCATAAGGGCACGATCACGAAAAAAACCACCATGATCGCGTTGAAGAAGAAACTCACCCATAAAATTATGACCTAAATCTATGCTATCAAAAAGAATGAATTGTGCCGATAATTTGACTTTTAAACTAGTTATTTTTCTACAACATTCAAAAGCTCCCAATTGGGGTACATAATGGAATTAGGTACGGATTTCAACAAATAAAATATGTACACAACATGGAAAAATATTCCAGACCTAAAGGAATCATCAATATATCTATCAGAGGTCATTTTCATGAAAATGACCCCTCAAGGAAAACCAACAAAAAGAGGATATTTTCAAACTTCCCATAAGAGCACTCAAAACGAGTCCATACACCTGTAAAGTGATCCAAAGGTACCTCTAGAAAAAAGTCAACAGTTAAAAGCTAGTGGAATTATTGGAATTTTATTCTGAGCATATCTACTACATATTAACTTTTAGGTTCAACAATTTAGAAACTTAAACTTCAAATTTGGAAAACTGAGAGAATGGGAAATGAAAAAATGAGTCATTATAGTCCTAAACTGAAAAACTACCTAACGTCTCTAAACTGGAAAAAAGGCGGACAATAAGGAAATGACAAAACGGGTCATTATAGTCACTCCAGTAGAGGCAGAACAAACATCAGCTCAGAGGGACCCCTTGGGTGCTTCAACTTTGAAGATACAACCTGAAGTTATAAATTCTTTCCCCGTTCTGCTAGTTAAGCCAGCCCCGACGCTTTAGCCAGCAGTAGCTCCTATCCTGCTTAAGTATTGCCTATCCAGTTGTGGCTCAAGTTATTACACCTCAGCCTGAGATGACAAATTTAGAGCAAAAGCTCCTAACTAGATTTATGAGATTGGATCCTTCTCAGTTCACTAGAGTTCTGGGAGAGAATGTCCATGAGTATATTACTGAGTGTGAGGGGAGGTTGAGAAACCTAGATATGCTGGAGACTCATGGAGTAGCCTACTCAACCTATTAGATGCATAATGCATAGTGGAGAGCTTTTACCATCTGTAGACCAGCAGGGTAATATTAGCCAATGTTGAGTGAGTTCTATGAGATATTTATGAGGATGTCTTACCAAGGCTGAGCGAGAGCATTTGAGCGAGGAGTTCAGACAGCTAGAGCAAGGACATATGTCAGTATCCAATTATAAGTACTATTTCCATCAGCTATAAATTTATGGTTTTAAGATCACGCCTACTAGGGTGCAGAGTGTCTGTAGATTTTAGGGATGAACTTCATGAGACGGTTGCATTATTAGTGCCAGACAATCATAATTTAGTATAAAAGGTACCGTAAGACTCATATTGATTCATGGACTTATATTTAATTAATTTTAGAGTCCTTCAAGGTAGTTTTCCATCAGTTGAGCTAATATTTGGAGGTCGCAGGGCACTAGTCGTCAAACTACAGCCAGGCTCTCTGGGAATATTTCCTTCTTAATTTTATTGAATAGCATCTATGAGTTGGGTTTCTTATGTTATTACTGTGCACCTGTATCCCTTCTTTGCTCTATTCCCGTACATTTCCCCATTAGTGTTTCGTGCATACGATGCTTGTGACCTAGTACTGGCCTTGTGTTGGTTGTAAGGTTGCACTAGAAGCATTAACGCTGATGCATAGGTTGGATTTTTTGTTTTTTCCCTTGGGTTTTGGTTGGTGTATCATGTTGCTAGTTGTAGCTTAAGTTAGCCTATTCAGGGTTGTGCTCTAGATATTTTTTTTGCTGTTGTATTTATACTGCGAGAGACCCGAGGGCTTTATTCTAAGAGTTCATTTGGGCTAGGGCCTATATCAGCTTTTACCGCATAACTATTGAGCCGTGGAGGATGGTTGCCCATTATATGAATAAAATGGATAAAATTTTAATAAAATGGAACTTTCTAATAATAATATTAGATAATTGATCTTTACACATTTTAAACTCGGTTGTGTGCTAAGCATCTTGTACTGTACCTTATCCCTAAATTAGATAAGGTATCACACCCTAGCACCTGGTACTATCACTTACTACCTATGCTAAGACTTGAGTTCGACTTCATTCAGTAGTGAATACAGCCACAACACTTGAGTCAATCTTCGTACGTCAGTACAACTTTTCTATACTTATCCAGATTGTTGATTTGAGAACAATGGGGGCATAGGGCACCCTGAGTTGTCGAGTTTATGGCATAATTAGATATTATACTGAGGCATTGTAATCCAGATCACGAGACTCGCAAAGACTCTATGATATTGGGACATGAATTACTGTGACATTAGAGTCTTGAATGTGGTAGGAGTACCTCCATGGACCTTGCCTCTGGGTTGTGTTTGACTAGAGGCGTATAGATCAAAGTAGGGATATATGGGGTTTATCCATATGATGGGTCCTTCTTGCTGGCCTATGGGTACTACAAGAGGAATGTACATAGGAAATGTGATATTTTGTGGTTGAGTTACTTTTTTGAACTTGTTTGTTTCAGTGTATCCCAAGTAGTGTGCGATGATAATGTGTGAGCGTGACTTCTATGTATGCTTCCATTCTTATGGGGCTTGGCAGTTTTATTTTCCTGTTACATTTACTATATAGCTAGTGTCAGTCTTTACTTTCAGACCATTCTTCCATTGTGGGTTATTTGTGCGTTATGATGCTTGTTTTATAATTCCTTTTGCACTTTAAGGTTACTAATATACTGTCTATGTCCTTTATTTCCTACATTATTTGTTCTTTTTTCTCTTACTAAAATCAATTATGTATTGCTACACGGAATCTGGGTACGTCTTATTCTCCTTAACTGTGATCCTATTTTGTGGCTTAGCTAGTGACAACATGCTCTACCTATCTTCTTTGCTCCTTATCTATGTAGCTAGCTTTCCGTGTCATACTACCAGCTTCCATGACATTAAATTCTTGTAGTCCTATTATTTACTGTTTTATGTTTTCCATATTTATAGTGGGTCCTCGAAGCCTACTAGGTACTAGTTTCTTTGGCAACTTGTACTCATACCACAATTGTGTATACCTAGTGCATATCAGAGTATTAGCGCCGGACGTAAATTTGCAGATTTTCATTCATGTTTCCTTACTGTTGATTTCATAGATATTGGGATGAGCTTTGGGCGTCCAGTTTTCCCTGCTCTCTTAAGCTTGGAAATTTTCTCTTTTGTATTTTTGAAGACAAGATTGTATTATTGACATATATTTTACTTTGTACTTACTGGCTCTGTATATACATAGATACCAGGTCTTGGGAGTTTTGTTGATTCTGTTTTATTACTTCCACTTCTCGGGTTCTATCACTTTTCTATTTTCTTTATTTACTCCACAGGAAACACATCAAGAAACTCATGAAAGATAGGTAAAATATTAGGAAAGGAAGGATCATCACTAACATCTATAATATGAAACAAATAAGCTATTAAACCCCCATAAAAAAACCTACGGGCCTCAAGACAAGATATGAGCTAAAATAAGGAGTGGATGGTGGTCGCTACCATACCACTGATGGTATGACAGGCACAAACATGTTCATAGTCTTGGCATTACTGTACAGGACTTTATGGTAAGGGGATAGAGAGTCCATGCACATAATCACATCAATATCAAACATATTTAATTCAATCATATAAGCACGAGTAATACGCCCCTAAAAAGTCATAATAAAGGATCCATAAACCCAATCCACCACTAAGGCCTCACCTATCAGGGTAGCTACACTCAATGGTACATATAATGGCTCAAAATACATACCCAATAAAGAAGAAAAATACTAGATACATATGACAATGTAGATAGATTATCAAATAAAGCTAAAGATGATTTTCCATAAACAAGTGACGTACCGATCACAAAGACATCTAATGCCTTAATATCGGATCTATTTGGGATAGCATAAACCTGATGGATACCTCTACCTATTACTCACCTCCTCAACCTATCTATCACCCTCCATATTCTTGTCCCTTACCTCCCCAAGATGTACCCTGTCCACCTCTAGCCAGTTGCACTATTTGTAAGGGTTGTGCAGGTAAAGTGGTTGTTTGTACGACCTTGTACCAAGGGAAATCTCTAGAAATATGAACCATTTACCAAAATCAAATAATATACCTAGTTCCCTAACCCTAATCCCCTTGGGACACTCTCTATAAATGAGAAAATGCTTACTGCACTGAAATAACCTATCTACTAGATCCCTCACAGTGATCATACGAACCTAAAATTAGTCTCCTAGTGGGATTACTACTCTAATCAACATCTGAATCTTGAAGTGAATCATGGTTCTATTGGCTTGAATAACCCTGGTGATAAACCTGGTGACAACCCCTACTATTGCTGTAATCCTTTACCACTGATCAGGAACCAAAAAAGCTATATTTGTGGCAGTGTCTCTTATTGCTACCTCCTTGGGACCTGCAATCCAAGATCTCTATCCTTGGAGAATAATAAGAAACACCAAGAAAAGGATTCTTCAATACTAATATCCACTCCACATCCCCACAAAGGTAAAGCCTCAATTTGTATACAAACTTAATATATTGGGCTTTGTACTAAGTGAAGATCCTAGAACAATTCAGCAAGTTTGTAAATTGATCCTATAATAACTCTCATGCACTCCTGGGCATGTACATGGCAATAAAGACCTCTCTAAATTGACTTCATGTCAACGAGGGAGAACTAGGTGGCCTATGGTCTCTGTGAAATCTCCACCACTGATTAATTGGTACTTCAATAAGATTCTCTATGAAATCAACCCCATGTGTCCCTAATAGCTCCAAAGTTTACAATCTCTCCTTGCAATTTGTGATAAACTCATGGGAGTGCTACCATGCTGCCCATGAAAACCTAAATGTTGCTATCCAAAGGAAATGGTCCAATACCTTCCTCACCTCATATGATGGAATAGCTAGAGCTTGCATCGAAGTATATCCCAGAGTAGTCTGAACTGATGCCACATGCTAAAAGGGTAGTGCTACTAAGGTTGCACATACTGGGGGAGGCAGAAAAGTATAATGAACCATTCAGTCATTTCCTTGCTTTTTGTCTTTTCCTATGCTAAGATTTATTTGGTAGTTGTCCCAAGTCATTTATGACTTAAAGGAACTGGTAACTCTGTTCCTTGGCAACTCGTTTGCTTGTTATCTCAGTTTTTCTATTTTGAAGTTTTAGTTTTGAAATAGAGAAACTTGAGAGTGAAATTGTAGTAAAATCACTCAAAATTGAATTATGATAGTCCCATTTGCCCTGGAATGCCGACTTTTGTCTTTGTAGACCTTATGTTTGTGTCCTAGGCTTTATGTTTTGCGTTTGGGTTGCCTTGTGGAAATTCAGCCTATTCGAAGATCATTTTGGTGCCTGGGTGGTCTTTTGATGATCGAATAATTGGATCAGGATTTTGATAATTCCATCAGCTCTAGAATGTCGAATCTGGTCTAGTTGTGTCATTGGTTTTCTTCAAGAGGTGTCTAGGTTCATTTTTAGTAGGTTTGTAGGAAGTCCTTAATTTGAATCCTTTTGAGTTTGGGGTTCTTTTTTCTTAAATAGCCTCTGTTGGTTGTTTCATTGATTTTGTTGAGTCTGTAGGGTATTTTCCACCCAAATGCACCTTTGGTTTGCTACAACTGGACTCAGGATGCTCGTTTTAGGCCTCCCTAGAGTTTTCCAGTTCTTCCTTGAGTTGTTGCAAGTCACAGGTCGCCCCTACACCAAGGGGGCTATCCTAGCAAGGTCATCCCTGCACCTAGGGAGCCACCCTTTGGGGTCGCCCCTACACCTAGGTGGTCGCCCCTGCAGCCAAAATAATATGCCAGTGCCTGTAGCCTATCAATAGGGGATTTCCCCCATCATTTTCCAGCCTTTTCCTTTTCATTTCTTTTCTTGGGTATGGGTGTTTGGAGTTGGTGTTGGGTGTTTTAAGCCAAGTGGAGTTGTAGGGTGTCGCATATGTTATAGTGGGAGTTGCGATGCTTGGTTTTTAGGTATTTCTCATAATATCCACTTTTTTTAAGTTTTGCAAAATATTATTAATTTCATTTCCTTAAACCTTGTTTAACCCTTCAATACATTTCCACCTTAAGCTTAAATTTTGACCACGATCCCCTGAACTGAGGGCTTTGAGCTAGTATACTTTGTTTAATTTTTTGGGGTATAAGGCCTATTTTTCGACCCGAGTTGTTGATTACAATATGAGTCTTCTTCTACATATTTTGATCCATTGATTAATACTTTATATAGTTTTTGGTGATATCAACTGCGTCGGAGCTTACGGTTCATAGTGCACTTAGTTTAGGGATTTTTGCCGGTATTCAGTTAGGCTAGGTTTATTTATTTGCATTGTAGACTGGTTATTATTTGTGTTCTTGATATGGCTAATTGTCTGGGATGGGTTGTTAGGTTGATCATTGTATTATTACTGATATCCTTTGATTCTGGGGACCCTTGTGAGGCTCTAGAGGGTGCGGCATTGTATGTTCAGGTCCTGACCTATCATATGGAGGCCACAAACATTGGGAATTATTTTAGTAGCTTCATGACAAGTATGTTGATATGAGTTCTTAGCTAGTGGCCTTTGTCCAATCCTAGACTTTGTTCACTTTTCCTTTCCATTATGATTTATATTATTTTTGCTATTTTGTGCCGAGACTCCTATATATTACCGATTGTATTGATATTGGTGTTTTGAGGGTGAGACCTTGATTACTGGCACTGACATGGGGTGTGTTCCCAAGATTGTTATTCTGAAGGCAAGACCCTAATACTGGAACTGGTATGGTGTGTAGGTATGAGATTAGTACTAATGGGGCAAGGCCCTGGGTTGTTGACACTGTTAGGCCGAGACCCTAGTTCTTGGTACTGAGGATGTTGTTCCACTTTACTTTCCTATGCCCTTGTGTGTTTTTATTAGGATGGTGTGTGCCCACCAGGCTAAAGGGGGACTCACGGTAGGTTTTGCTGTGTAGTTTGTGCTTACCGAAGGGATGGGACGCCATGTAGCTTTTGTGTGTTTACTGTCTGTTCCGTACATAGGTGTATTCCTCTATCCGATCCTTATTCATGGTATATTTCATTGTTGCATTTTGATTAGTGGGATTTGGCTGAGATGGAGCACATGTATGTTCCCTTACTTTATTTTGGGACTTTAGATGTTGACCATTGTAGATTGTTTTTACCATATTTAGTTCCTATAAACCGTATTTGCCTGTTCGGTACATTATCTTTTTGGTTATCTACCTGTTTTACTTTCCTTACCTTTATTACTTGTATTTTATTTTAGCCAAGTCAGTCGATGATGTCTACTGGATATCTTGTTTGGTACTCATGCTGCACTACCGTACCTTTTTTTGTGATGTAGATTTAACTACCGTGATCATGCCGAGTATCTTTAACTAATTGCGGAGATTATGATAAACTTTGTCATCTAAGCTGACCGTGGTTTCTTGATTTTGTATTGTTTTATTCGGTCTACAATAGGCCATGCATTGTATTATCTTTCATAGGAGTTACTTTGTATTTTTGTATCTTCTGGTTATTTTCCATAGTAGCTCAACTTTCCACTGACACTAGTTTTTAGGATTTGGGTTATGTATGATTTCCTTATGGCTTCCATCATTATGTATTATTTATGCCCTTCTTTGCTGCATTGGATGGTTTTTGAGAGTTTATAGCCCATAGAGGATAGTTCCGGGCTGTAGGGTTAGGTTTGTCTACAGGAGGGAAGTAAACACCATCATGACCTGGATTTTGTGTCATGATAGAGTTGTATTAAAACTTAGGTTCACCTGTCTCTTTTGCATTGGAGCGAGTACCTAGTAAAGTCTTCTAGATTAGTGTACAAATGTCTGCACCCGATCTTTGAAAGGCTACAAGGTACCTTATGAAATGCTGTCCTCTTTGAAATCCTATCGTATGTTATTATTTATACTCTTATGAAACTTATCCTTGGCTTTGTTCCTTTGTACATGATCGATAATCGGGACCCTCCCTCAGTGAGCTAAGAAGGGGTAGGGGAGGATGCTCCTCTGGTCATTACTGCTCCAGCTACTTCATGTTCATAAGAACCATCGTGTAATTGTCACATCCTTTTGATCCACCACCTACCACGTTCAGAGACTTATTGTGGAAGATGATCCAGATGTTGGACGGTACAGCGGCATACTTCCATAGCCAACTACCCAGGGAGAGGCACATGGTGTACTACCTCCTCCAGCTTCTGTAGCTCCAGCACCACAACCAGCAGTACCACCGGCTGTACCACTTCAGATTACTTCCACTTCCCAAGCACCAGCATTAGCTCCTACTATTCCCGCCTTTGAGGTGCCAAAGATGTTGGACCATTTCCTTCAATTTATCCCCGCCGGGTTCTCGTGAGCACAGTGTTAGAATCCCCATGAGTTTGTTACTTTTTGTGAGGAGCGCCTACAAACCTTTGAGCTTTGGGATTGTCAAGGTATAGACTTCACATCATAACTTTTTGAGGTTGTCGCAGTCAGTGGTGGATGATATTTTAGGCTTGTAGACCACCAGAGTCAGCTCTGCCTACTTTGGGACAGTTCAGATAGTCATTTCTAGCTCAGTATATGACTCAAGGCATCCTTGAGGGGTTATCGGTACTGTTCGAGGGATTGAGATAGGGTTCGACGATAGTCCTGGAGTATGAGGAATGATTTATTCAATTTTCCAGACATGCTGGAGACCTTATATCTTCTAAGGAGGAGCAGATTCACCACTTTTCTCATGGACTGAGGCCTAATTTACAGGGCCATGTTAAGTTAATTATTGTGTTATAGAAATCATTTCTAGAAGTTTCTGACCATGCTCGCCGTATGGAGATCTTAACTCTCCAGACCCAAGGCGGTATAGAGAAGAGGTAGCACCATAGGGGTGGGTATTCAAGGTCCAGCTCAGAGGGTTGTCATTTTGACTGAAGATCCATTCGAGCCGACAGCACTAGGCCTCGATTAGCGGGGCGAGTAGCTAGCCTGTCAGGGGCCCAGTTTTAGGTTTTTGAGGCCTTTCTAAGGGATTCCACATCTAGCTTAGGACAGGTGATATTTTCTATGAGTGTGGAGGGCTAGGTCATTATGCTCACCATTGTCCAAGGGTCTCTAGAGGCTATTCAGTTGAGGGATGTTTTGATTGTAGGGGACAGGGCCACATGACTGAGCTTTCCGCCAACATGGGGCTTCTCAAGCTGCAACACTACCTTTTCAGCCATTACATGTAGTGTCACAAGTTATAGGTAGGCCATCAGCTGTTCTGGGAGCCATGGGAGGAGGCCGGGTGGCTATAGGTAAAGGTAGGGATTTTGGTTGGCAGCAGGATAGGAAGCAACACAAGCTCTATTCTATTCTTGACAAGGATGAGGCTGAGGTCTCTGATGTAATTGTCACAGGTACGTTAGCTGTTCTTAAGTTTCCAACACTGATGTGATTTGATCCGGGTTCCAAACTATCCTACATTTCTGTTTATTTTTCTTTACGACTAGGTATTGATAATGAGCAGCTGCTTGTACACTTGAGTGTATCTACCCTGATAGGAGTAGCCCAAGTGGTGGATTGGGCACATAGGTCATGTGTGTTGACTATTCATTGTCACAATATGTGTGCTAACTTGATTGAGCTGGCTATGCTAGAGTTTGATATGATTCTTGGCATGGATTGGTTCTCCTCGTACTGTGTGGTCTTGGATTGTTAGGCCAAGAACATGACCTTATCTGTCGCTTGTGTGACCCCTGTAGTGTGGCGTGGTACCACTAGTTTTTCATTGGTTTGGGTCATTCCTTGTTATCAAGCCTGTAGACCTATCGCTTGGGGTTGTGATGCTTATTTAGCCCACATTAGTGATATTAGTGTTGAGCCCCTTTCCCACTTAGACTGTAATGGTTTTTCGCAATTTTGTTGATATCTTCCATGCTGATTTACCTAGTCTTCCACCTGAGAGGGATATAGATTTTGCTATCGAGGTTTAGTCGGGTATTAGGACCATTTCTATTCCTTTGTAACACATGGCACCGACTGAGCTTCGTGAGTTGGGTGTTTAGTTGTAGGACTTGCTTGACTAGGGTTTAACCATCCTAGTGTATTTTTGTGGGGTGCCCCGGTGTTGTTTGTTAAGAAGAAGGATGGGTCCTTGCAGATGTGTATTGATTTTAAGAAGCTGAACAAGGTGAC
Source organism: Withania somnifera (assembly GCA_039654485.1). Lineage (NCBI taxonomy): Eukaryota > Viridiplantae > Streptophyta > Magnoliopsida > Solanales > Solanaceae > Withania > Withania somnifera. The sequence goes on along the minus strand of JBDJHY010736160.1, from coordinate 541 downwards.
TTTTAAGAATAAGTATCCTTTTCCCCGTATTGATGATTTGTTTGATCAACTCGTGGGAGGCATAATATTCTCTAAGATTGATTGGAGATTTGGATAAAAAAAAGTTGAGGGTTCAGGCTGAGGATGTCCCAAAGACAGCTGTTCATACGAGGTTTGAGCACTATAAGTTTCTGGTGATGTCATTTGTGCTGACTAATTCCCCTGCGACTTTTATAGATATAATTACTCAGGTATTTAACCCTTATCTGGATCCATTTGTGATTGTTTTTATCAAAAACATACTAGTTTACTTACAGATTCCAGCCGAGCATGAGGGCCACCTAAGGGTGGTATTGTGTCACGAACCGATTATCTCGAGTCATGATGGCACCTACTATCCACCCAGTAGGAGAACAAAACCATGTAGTCGGTAGCCGAAGTGGAGAACTACTACAGTATATGCGGAAAAATAATAAGATGTAATGCAAGTTCCCAAAACCCGATGTCAATGTCATAAGAACCACTAATATACAGAACGACAAAAGTGACAAAATACAATATC
>JBDJHY010735946.1:0-15611 GCA_039654485.1 Withania somnifera | reverse complement strand
AAGTTCAAATCAAAGAAACTATGCTCTAATTTCAAAAAAAAAAAAAAAAAAAAAAACTCAATATGCCAAACTATTCCCCATCAACGTGCCATTTTTGATAATGCTCATTTACACTACGAATCAACCTAAAAGTGTATGCGGATTTTGTCAAAGTAAAATTACGCAATAAAGAGTCGGGGTCAAATCCAAGGGGAACAATTGTATGTGTGGAAATCTAGTAAGAGAAGACTTCAAGTTTAATCACTAAAACTTGAACAGGTAGGACAAGGTTTTGGAGGGAGGGTGTTTAATGTAACATAAAAAGGGTTCCAAATATAAAATTCGAACATGGGTTGATAAATGATGACACAACACAAAGATAATAAGAAACCAAATTAGAAAATTAATTTATCAATGATCCATGGTAGTTAATTATGTATTCACTAATCAATCATGAATTTCAGTCTTTAGCCTTTGATTCTAAAGTATTCTTCAATTTCTCTTTAGTCTATACTGGACATCACTATCTTTAGCCAATACCCATAAAATAGAATTTAAAACTCTAAATTGTGCTAAATCTATCTTTCTTACTCTAATTAACTTTCTAAAGCTCATTTAAAGTCAATGGGAAAGTCCAAAGGGTTTTCTACTCCATTTGGAATTCAATGCAAGTAAAAGATAAATTTATACTCGTGAAACTCAATTAATAATCAACAAATACTCAATTAATACCAAAGCATAGAATGATATTAAAAACCAAAATACAAATCCAAATGTTGTATCAATGTTGAATAAAAGAGTTAAACATGTATTAGATTCTACACACTGAAAATAAGCAAACAAACTAGGGAAGAAGAAATGGGTAAGGGATTTAACAATACAAATCTTCAACCCAAAGTGTAGGTGAATGGTTGCAAGCTCTCTCTTTGTGGTGATTTAAGCCAAGGGCTGCTAAAGATATCAAAAAATAAGGGCTTCTGAAGTATTTATGATATTGGGAATGAAAACTTGTGAATTTACTAAACTATCCTGGCTGGTACCCCTATGTGGAACCTACAAAGACGAGGTCGCAGGTGTAACTTTGTAGGGGCAACAATAGTTACACTGGGGAGATATTTTCTTTGGCGAGCAGATGTTCGTAGGAGAGGTGGGAAGCATTTTTGGAATTTCTCTCCGAAGCGAGTCCCACCTTGCAGGGAAGACTTGTACAGGAATGGACTAGGGGACGCAGGTGCAAAACCCCTAGCAGTGCACTCTCCACTTAGTCTCTTTTGCTCTTTTTGGTTAAATTCTTGGTCTTTTTCATCCGTAGTACCTCTTTGTCACACAATACCTAAAAATCATCAATTCAAAACCTTAAATGATCTCATATGATGGTAAGACACTGCAAACTATATCAAACGAGACCTTGAAAAGCGGTAATTTCACCTATTCTTAAACCCCTTTGTGCATTATTTTATATAGAAGTATTTAGTTCCCCTTCGTAGTATGGGTGTGAAGGAAAGCCTTTCCTGGGGAGGTGATAGTTTATATTCTATATCAAAAGTTTCACATTCTTAGGAATAAAAAAGTTGACTTAGTAAAAGTACTTTGGAGGAGTTATTCTATATAGGGAGCTACTTAGGAAGCCAAAGAAAACATGATGTCTAAGTATCCCTATTTGTTTCCTCCTAATTCCAGCTTAGTATGAGGTAATTATTTCCTATTCTGTAGTTTCTTCTCCATATTTCCTTTTTCCTTTCCATCACAATATAACTTATATGCTTACAATTGTGCGTAGCATGCTTAGTAACATTTAAGCTTTAGTTCAGTCAAAATCAAGCTCATGTTCAACTCAACGTTCAGTCTATAAATGTCAATTCTAAGTTTTTGTCTTTATTTAAGGATGAATAATCCCAAAAGGGAGTTATTGTAAGGACCTCTACATGTTTCATACTCTAAAAATAACCCAAATTAAAAATCCTCAAAAAGTCTAGAGAAAGAAATAGCAAGTCAAACCCATGTGCACCCCACTACTCGTAAGGTAGTTCTATGAGTTGTGCAAGGAGATTGTGAGTCTAACTTGGTTTTAGTGAAATTATAGTCCACTCAAACCCTTTTATGACCCATGTAAGAGGTCTATAAGTCGTATCTCAGGCTCATAGGGGGGATCCTCTTTAGGTCTTTACGTCTTCAGCTGTGTAAGTCCTCATACGAAACCATACCAGTACCCTATGACCCCTATGATCCATCATGTCTCGTAGCATTAGAGGAACCCTTCCCTTGTATGATAATTCCAATGGGTCGTACAGTGGCTTATGGGATAGTCCGTCTAATTTTCCTAGGGTTTTAATGAAAGGAATTTTTATTCCTTTTCAACTCCACCTTAGCCCACTACTATGTCATTTTCTTTATTTAAGGTGTGTATATATACAAAAACTTGGAATAATTTCATTCATACAATCAAGATATTAAAAAATTAGACAAAGTCTCTCTCAAGCCAAGGCTAGGGATTTCTCTAAAAGCTACTAAAATCCCCAAGTCTCCATTAATTCATGCTAGAAAGGTTTCATATTAGGTAAGTAGGTATTCAATATGGATATTTATTCATCCTCGTTCCCAAAAGTTTAGATTTTAGCTAAAGATTATTGTTCCATGCTCTAGGGTTATCTTGATCTCTCATGTCTCTAAGCATATTGATACATCAATTTATGAATTTAATTCAGGTTCTTGATGCACTGATTTAGTAATTAGTTTTATTACTATGTTCAAGTCTAAAATCCATATTTTCACCAGTTTTCCAAGTATGTAAGTCTATGATTATTATATTATGAATTTTAAGTCTTAATTGGGAAATATTCACTATGATTTTATCAATAATATGACTAGTGGGATTTAAACTATACTTGATTAACTTATTATGCCACTAGTCTATGTCTATGTATTCATGTATGACCTCACATATTTCATTATTAGTATAGTCAGTTGTACATAAGCTTAAGTTATCGGTTTTTAAAGTAGTATCTAGTACCAAGTGGATAGGGAGCTGTAATGACTCTGAAGGTCATTTTTTGTGTTTCTTATAAACTTATAAGTTTCCCACTTGATAGTATTCTCGAGTCATATTTATTTATTTTATGGGTTTTGTTTTGAAATTGGATCTAAGAATTTATAAGTTTTGAGAAAATTTTAGTCTTTGGAAGCCTTTAAGTCGAAAAAGTTTACTTTAGTCAACATTTGAAGTTTGAGTCTCAGAATGGAATTCTATTAGTTCCATCATCTTCAAAATGTGTAATTCGATCCAGGGGTTTTTTTTTTTTTCAAATTTAAGCTTTTTGTGGTGGTTTTAGCACATTTGATGAGATAAAGTTGGGTTTTAAGTCCGAAGTTTGACTTTGGTAAATATTTATGATCGTATTTAAATTTCATAAATTTTATTGGATTCAGAAGGTCATTTTGGGTCTAGGAGAAGGTTCAAAATTTCTTTTTGAGGTTTCAAGGGAATTTTTTTTTTGGGTTAAATTTTTAGTTTTTAGTAACCTTGGTTAATACAAGGTAAAGGAGAACTCGAATTCACATTTGGATGATTTAATTGCAACTAAAATGTAAAATTTAGTGGTGTAGTATATATAGTTTGTGTGCATGGGATTCTAAATGAATCTCGAGGATCAAATTGGAGCTTTAGTTTTCATGATCCTTGCTGTGATGAACAGTACCTAGTGCAACCCCTGGTTTTTCATCATAATTATGTGACAAGGGTAATGATTAAGTAGGGTTTCACAATATTCATCATGATCATGTGACTGCATATCATGATTAGATAAGTTATTTTCCCTAGTCATTGCGATTGAGTGACATGAATTCGTGATTGCACAAAGTCCTTTGGGGGCCCAATTTGGGTTACACATTGTGATAACATAAGGAATTATTTCGATCATGTAGAGTAATAAGAACTAGTGCTTTGGGGGTTAAAAATCATTAAACGTGCCATTTCACCCCATTTGCTCTTTATAGACCTTGAAGAGCTAATTGGGAGTATTTTCAAAAATAATTTTTGAGGAAAAACTCTTCAGTAAGTTTTTAATCATTGAATTTCTGTTACCCATTAATTATATCATGATGTTAATAGCAAAATTGATGGATTCAGGGTGTAATTTTTGGGATTTTTGAGAAAAATCTTAATTTATTATTTTTTTATTTTGGGGTTCAATGTTTACTCCATTCTTTCTAAAATTTTATATTTATATCTTTGAAATACGTTAAATGTCATTTTACTCTAATATTCTTGATCTACCCATTACCCCCGATTTTAGACTTTTCGGGGGCAATTTTGGACCCAACTTTAGAAGTATCAATATGAGTGTCATTGTTCATGGTTTATTATACATAGTTCATATTTGAATAAATTTTATGAATTCGAAACTTGAAAAAAAGGAAAGACACCTGCATGAGTTGATTTTTTTTATTTAAGGAAAGTAGAGGCTCGACTCTCTTACAAAGCATTGTAGGCTATTTACGATGCATTAATATTTGCAATTGGGAGTAATTGGAATATTTAAGGGTTTCTATGTGAATGACGTGATGATTATTCACCCGGACACTAGAGTCAAGCATGTGTAGTTAAAATAAAGGAATAAAAATAATGTATTGACTTGATATACCTATCCTATATCGAGTTGAGTTATTGCATAATAGTTGTGATACCCAAATGGGGTTTTATGAACTTTGTTGATGTTTCTTGATGATTTTACCAGTCCGTGAGTCTTATTTCCATGATTTGATAATACATTTGATAGATTGCCCATGTGGGGTCTTATTGACTTATTTACTTTTGTTTTTCCATTTCCTTTTAAATAATTGTATTATAATTATTGTTGGGTTTTGAGATTTGATATTATTTTGAAAATTATTAATGATGTACAAGAAAAGGTTGAGGTTTGCACTTTTATTTCTATATTGTAAGAGTATTGATGATGGAAAATTCAGGGCTGAGTACTTTCCAACATTACTATGATGTTATGATTGGATCAGGTGCCACATTCCTACGTGGTATGATGGATTGGTTCTATATTTTGACAACGGTGTTTGATTGGTGATGTAATGCTTCCTAATTATGTTAAATGAAGTGTAAGGTCCATGATTGGAGGAGATTCATATAGGACAAGTAATACAACTATGTGATTTATGTATGGACTATTTTGGCCTATTCTTTCAGAACCCATCTAACAAGTCTACTTCTCGGCAGTGTCAGATTTACCCTTCCTATCGCATGTAGACTTTTTTTGTTGGGAACTGATATGGGTGTAAAGGACTCTTTCTTGAGTTAGTGGCATAACAAGTGGGATCTTCCCATTAATCGTGGCTTAACTCGAGAAGGAGGACATGTACTTTAATAGACCGGTGATAGACACTTCATGATGATGGACTAGTTCACTAGATGGTTCTTGTACCTACCCATTTAAAATCCTTCCCACAAGTCCATTCCTTGATAGCTTCATATGTACCCTTTGTATCGTGGGTGGACTTGTGTCTTGGGGACTAAGAGAGATGCTAAAGAATGGTACCGACTAGTTATACTTAATGTTTATGCCTTGTTTTATGATATGGTTATGAATTGGTATATGCTATAATATTGATAGTGGTGTAGTAATATCCAAATCTCTCCTATATGTCCATTCCTCAGCAGTGTTAGATCTACCCTTCCTATTGTGAATGGACTTTTATTTTAGGGACTGACATAGATATAGACTTGAGTAGAGTTCCATTTACCTTAGCCCATCCCTTTTAAAATTTGGTCCATGAGTCCATTATTCAGTTGTGTCAGATGTACCCTTCCTACCAGGCATGGACTCGTGTATTGTGGACTAAGATAAGTGATATTGGACTCCCTTCGTTAGTCTATAGTACAACTAGTGGGATATTCGCATGAATTGTAAGTTGTCTCGACTAAGGAGGGTTTCACTTGTTATAGGTCGAGAGTGAGGTTTAGATACTTACGATTCTTTTTTATTTTAGTTATCTTGTTAATGTTTTTACTTATTTGATGAGATGTCTGACTCGACGATATTAGTATCTTATTTTGGTAAAAATCCCTGGAGCGTCTTATTGACATTTCATTAATTAATTCTAGATTATTACTATTTGTTTTTAATAAGTAGTTAGATTTATTATTTTTATCCTGTAGTACCTGTATCTATCTTATAAACGGCTCAATTATGATACTTTTGTAAATTGGTGTCGTAGGACGATTATGTTTGGGTGCTCATCATCACATTATTTAGAGCCAGTAATGGATACTTGTTGAGTACCTCTTATTTGTTTTTGGTACTCACTCCCTTGCTTTCCTACAATTGTGCGGGTTCTAAGCTTGTAGCAGTTTGATTTGTCTTCTTTAGATCACTATACAAGGCAGATTATCAAGAGACCTAGAGGTAGCTGCTTGTAGTCCAACATGTACCATAGAGTTTTACCATATTATGCATTTACTTGAGATTTGAAGAGATCCAGACCTTTTTATATATTAGACTTGTACTTACCTATTTAGACATTTGTACACTATGACTCAAGGTTTTGGGAGGTTTATTAGATTGATTTTTATACCTTTTTTTCTTCTGACTCAATAATTTTTCTACTTACCCTTTATAGATATTATTATTCTTACATAAATAAGTGGATTAAGACATGTGCCATCACGATCAAATTTTGGGTCGTGACAAGTTGGTATCAGAGCCTTAGGTTTGTAGGGCCCATTTGTGTACAAGACAAAGTTTAGTAGAGTCTTGTGGATCAATTCATAAATGTATATTACCTATCTTTCAGAGGCTCAAAATTTTTATAAATTGTCCCCTTCATTCTTTCACTCTTCTCTTGTGTTATTTCTATTTAAGTATTAAGACATTGTTTATTCTGTGAATATAAGGCTAGGATGAGGTCTGTGGTGTGAGATAAGGCCAACCCTATTGAGGAGACACCTACTATAGGTTGGAGGTAAGGTAGAGGAGCGGGACAAGGCCTCTCTCATGTTAGGGGACAGGCTAGTGCGACATCCCCCGAGTTTGAGAATCATATTATCGAGGAACAGGCAGTCCCTCAGACTACTGGTACACAATTTCTTTAGGATACTATACTGTGAATTTTGGTATTTTTTGGGGGTGACTTTGACATGGAATGGGGGTATAGGTTGCAAGCCCAAACACCCAAAAAATATATTGGGGGATCAAAACCTAAAGCAACATCTGATTGTAGTAGGATAGATACCATTATTATTTATAGATGATGGGTTACATCTATTGGGAATAGGATTCCTGATTGTGCATGGGAAAACTATGTTAGATGATGAGCAGTGTTGCTATGAGAAGTTTAGAAAGATAGATCCCCCATAGTTTCATGGTGGTACATGCTAAGGCTTTTTGAGTCCTTATCTACTGTAGGGAACTGTTGGAGATTGTGAGTTGGTATACTAACAAGGGGATCTTTATACTTCTTTATAATTACATGGGATGATGCGTTAGTGGTGGTGCTCTTACATGGATGAAAGACCAGTTGTGTCACCTTTTATTACTTGGGATGTGTTTGGACATGCCTTCTATGATCGATAAGTCCCTTGGAGTTTGAGGAAGGATAAATAAATATGTTTTGAGAGGTTAGATCAGGGTAGAATGGTAGCTTCTAATTATGAAATTTGACTTTGTGCCTTAGCGAGGTATGCTAGACGTTTCTCACTAACCCAGGTGAGAAAGCCCACAACTTTGTGTGGGCATTATCATATTCTATCTGAGTGCCTATGTTTCTATTAGCCTATCAAGGATCTTCATTTTAGATATAGTTAGTTCAACAAAGGAGGCTAATTTGATAGAGAGACAATAGTTTGGAGGCAAGAGAGATAAGAGGTCTTGTACTTTAGGTCAGTGCTCAGGTACATCATATAGAGGCATAGGTTCATTTATATGGGGTAGTTCAACTCACTATCAGAGACTAGTTTAGGAAGCATTGCATACATCTAGGAGTAATTAGGTTTCTTTTGGCATGGCTTAGTCTTCTCTAGGTTTTCAATAGAGACAGTTAGGTTGTGCTAGCCATTAGGTTCTAATAGTTTGTATCACTAGCCCTCAGTACCTAGGTCCTATTAGACTTATGGAGATTCTGTCCATACGATTATATTCTATCCACTACGAGATTAGAGAAGGACCTAGATCATTACACATTATACAACTATAGCACCAACACCCCTACTTATGGGTCAAGGAAGGGCATAGATATGTAATGTTAGTCGGAATTTTAGCAGAGATAATGGTAGGTCCATAGTACCATGGAGTGGTGTCTGAGGTGATGTTTCGTCTAGTAGTAGTAGAGTACATTACTATGCTTTCTCCTGTAAGCCTGAGGTAGAGGCCTCAGATGTAGTCATCACAAGTATTGTTCTATTGTTCTATCGACCCATATTAGTATTATTTGATCCCGGATCTACATATTCCTGTGTGCCCACCTATTTCCTGTTGGATTTGATATGACGAGTGATTCCTTACTTGTTCCTAGTCATGCATCTCAACCCATAAGAGATTCCTTAGTGGTGGATCGAGCATAACAATCCTGCATTATTTATATGGTGGGCTATAATACTTAGGTAGACTTAAGTATTTTTGAATGGTAGAATTTAATGTCATTTTGGCTATATATTGGATTTCTCCTCACCACACGATCTTGGATTGTTATGACAAGATCGTTACTTTGGATTTGCATGGTATTATAAAGATAGAGTTAAGGGTTCTTATGGTTCCTATCCTAATAGAGTTCGTTTCTTCCTTCGTGCATAGAGATTGATTGAGAGAGAGTGACTTTCCTATTTAGCTTTGATCCAAGATACTAGTGTTGATACTCCTTCTTTAATGTATATTTTAGTTGGTTGTGAGTTTCCATATGTCTTTCCTATAAATATTCCAGGTGTTCATCATGATTGGGACATAGACTTGGGTATAAACTTGGACTCCGTTACTAAGACTACTTGAATTCCTTTGTATCGTATGGATTCAATAAAGTTAAATGAATTAAAATAATAGTTGCATGATTTTCTTGATAAGGACTTCATTAGATCTATTGTATCACCATAGGGTGATCCTATTCTATTTTTGAAGAAAAAAGATGGCTAGATTACATTTTGCATTGTTTATAGGCAGATAAACAGGGTCAATACTAGGAATAATTATCTATTTCTTAGTATTGATGATTTATTTGACCTGTTGTAGGATGCCATGGTATTCTCCAAGATTGACTTGAGATTTATCTATAGCCAAGAGAAACCATGAACCAAAATAGAAGAGCTTGCCTCACCCATGAGTAAATATTTCATAGTAGCCTCATTAGACCGTGCATCTTTCTTGGTACATCCAAATAACAGGTAGGAGCATAGCTGAAATATTCTTGGGCTACAAAGATAGTTATAATGTCGTTAGCACCGCATAAAAATATTCCCCCTAAGATGGCTTTCAGGACTAGCTATGGTCACTATGAGTTTTTTGTGATGTCATTTAAGCTGACTAATTCTCCTGCAACATTCATGGAGTTGATGAATGGGGTATTTCGACCTTATCTAGATTTATTTGTTATTGTCTTTGATGATATTTTTGTCTACTCGAAGAAGGATGCAGACCATGTACAACACTTGAGGATTGTACTCTAATAGTTGAGAGAGAAGAAGTTATATTCCAAGTTTCTGAGGTGGGATTTTTGTCTTAGATTGGTGACTTATTTACGGTACATGGTTTCTAAGGAAGGTATTATGGTAAATCTGGCCAAGATCGAGAAAGCTCATAGTTGGAGTAGGCGCACTTCTCCTACTGAGATTCATAGACTTTTTGTATTGGACGGGTATTGTCGTAGATTCATTAAGGGGTTTTCTTCTATAATAGTCCCATTGACTTGGTTAACACAAAAGAATATTGTGTTTTAGTGGTCGGACGAGTGATGGGAGAGTTTCAAAAGGTTTAAGGCCTAATTAACTTCAGCTCAAGTACTGAATTTGCCTATTGAGGGTGAGCCTTTCACCATGTTTTGTGATGCTTCTAGAGTCAATATGGGTAGAGAGTTGATGTAGATGGGTAAGATTATCACCTATGCTTTTAGACGGTTAATAACCTATGAGAAGAATTACCCCACTCATGATCTATAATTTGGTTGTCATTGTATTTATGTCAGCATTATGGGTTACTAATTGTATGGGGTTCATAGGAGCCTTTAGTACATCTTCAATCAGAGGGATCTGAACTTGAGGCAAAAATGGTGGATGGATTTGCTAAAGGATTATGATTCAACTATTATTTACCACTCGGGTAAAGATAATATGGTTGAGGATGCTTTGAGTATAAAATCTTCTAGTATGGGTAGTCTTACTTTGATTTGAGTAGAGGTGCGACCTTTAGCTAGAGATTTTCAGAGTTTAGCCAATAACCTAGTTCATTTGCCAATTTAGATAGTGGTGGTATCCTTACTTTCTTTAAGTCTCATTCTTCCTTGATGGATTCGATTGAAAAAAAGAAATTTGAATATTAAAAAATATGCATAATTAGAGATAAAGTATTGAGGGGTGAGGTAAAGGAGATTTTTTTTATCTAAATAGTGTTTTAAGGATTGGTAGTAGAATATGTGTGACTAGAGTGGATGAAAATTAGTTTAATCATGAGACAGGTACGTAATTTGTGGTATTCCAACCTCCAGGGGCAACAAAGATGTATCATAACTTGATCAAACACTATTGGGGGTATGACATGAAGAATTCTATAGAAGGGCTTATGGATAAATGTGTAAACTATTAGAGAGTCATCTTTGAGCACCAGAGGCTTGGTGGAGTATCCTAGAGGATGACCATAATTTCTTAGTAGTGGGAGCTTATCACCATGGATTATATAGTGGGTTTACCTATCACCATGGGTGATTTTGACTCTATTTGGGTGATTATGGATCATTTGACTAAATCTACCTACTTTATTCTGGTCAATAATGATTATACGACAAAGAAGTTAGTGGAGATATACCTTATCTAGATTATTTGGTTGCATGGTGCTCTAGTATCTATGATCTAGGAGCACGATTCATTATTCACTTTGTAGTTTTGGCAACATTTACAACATGGTTTTGGTACTCAGTTAGATATGAGTACAGTCTTTCATCCTCAAATTGATGGCTAGTCTAAGAAGATGATACATGTTTTGGAGTATATGCAATGGGCCTGAGTTATTAATTTTGAAGATATATTGGATAAATACTTATAATTAAAGAGTTTTCTTACAACAATAGTTTCCACTCCGGCATTTAGAAGGCACCTTTTGAGGTTTTATATGATAGGAGATGTAGATATCTAATTTGTTGGTTTGATGTATTTGAGGTAAGATCTCTTGATACATATATACTTTATAATGATATGAGTAGGTTTAGTAGTTCAAAGATGACTTTTTATAGCCTAGAAAGGAAAAAATGTTATTCAGATAGGTGGATTAAAGCTTTAGAGTTCATAGAGGGAAATCATGCTTTGTTAAAGTTATCACCCATGAAGGGTGTGATGAGGTTTGGAATGAAGTTCAAGCTCAGCCCTATGTTTATTGGCCCATTTAATATTTTGAAATATGTTAGGGAGGTTACTTTCGATTTAGACTAATGATCCACCCAATTTGTTAGCAGTGCATTCTATTTTTCATGTTTCCATGATGTGGAAGTACATTCATGATGATTCTCGTGTGATTCACTTTGATTCTATGACCTCTGCTCTAGACTTGACCTTTGAGGAGGAGCTTGTGGCTAATTTAGACTGTAAGGTTAGGAAGTTAAGGACTAAGAAAATTGCTTTGGTAAAGGTTCGGTCGAAATATCATCCAGTTTTAGAGACTACATGGGATATTGAGTCTCACATGCATTCCATATATCCATAGATTTTTAAGCCTTTAGTTACCTTTTACACCTTTATGTTCTAGGACGAACATGATTTTTGGTGCTAGATGATGTAATAACCGTGATGGTTATTTTTGAATTTCTTATGAAATTACTATTTTTCTCTTCTTAATAGTTGTCCCGAGTCATAATTATTTAGCCCATGAGGTTGATTTTGAAATTGGACTAAACAGTTGTAAATTTTTTAGAAATGTTTAGTGTTTGGAAGCCTTTAAGTTGAAATAGTTGACTTTAACATTTGGAGTTTCATATCTCAGGATGTAAATGCATTAGTTCCATTAGTTTTGGAATGTAGAATTTGGTCTAAGAGGACCTTCATTTTTAGTTTTAGGTTTTTCAAAGAAATTTTAGCCCATTTGATGAGATAAAGTTGAGTTTTAAGGATAAAGTTTAACTTTATTTAAATTTGATGATTAGATGCTTGTATTCAAATTTTATTGATTACATTGGATTTGGGAGGTCATCTTTATTCTATGAGAAGGTTTAAAATATTTTTGGATGTTTCGAGGGCAATTTTTTAATTTTGGTTGACGTTTTTAATTTTAGTAACCTTGGATGATATGGGGTCAAGGAGACCTCAGATTCGCATTTTGATGATTCCATTGCATCCAAAGTATCAAATTTATTAGGGTAGCATATATATTTTGTGCACAAGGAATTTTGAACGAATCTCGAAGTTCCAATCAGAACTTTAGTTTTCATGATCATGCGAACACCATGAAAAGTTCCAATTTTGAATGGTACCTACTGCAGCCCCAAGTTGTTCATTATGATTACGTATGTCTGCACCATGTTCATTGTGATTGCGTGATCCCAGGTTGCGATCAAGTAAGTAACTTTTCATGGTGTTCGCAATCGCATGACATATAGTCATGACCCCATAGTCCTTTGGGAGACCGGTTTAGGTTGCCCATTGTGATCACATGAGGAATCATCACAATCACATAAAGTAATAGGAAGTAGTGCTTCATGGGTTAAAAATCCCTGGATGTGAAATTTCACCCCACTTGCCATTTTTAGACCTTGAAAGCTAATTTGGAATGTTCCAATGATAATTTTTTAGGAAAAACTCTTTGGTAGTTTTTTAAATCATTTAATCTTTGTTACCCATTAAATTTTTTATAATTTTAAAATCAAAATTGATGGATTTCATAGTGTAAATTAAGGGACTTTTGAGAAAAATCTTGATATACATTTTTCAATTCTGGTGGTTCATTTATACTATATTTTTTTAATAAATATTATATTGTAGATCCTTGAAACATGGAAAAATGATTTTTAAAAAAAAAATCTAGATTATGCTTTTGACTTTTTGACCCGATTTCAAAAGTATTAATATAGGTATTATAGTTTATTATTTTTATGCATATTTTATATTTATTTTTTTTGCATATTTAGAAGTTCGACGGAAATGAAAGCACATGCTTGGGTAGATTTTCTTCACTTAAGGAAAGTGGAGAATCAAATATCTAAAAATTATAGCAGGCTATTTACTATGTGTTAATAACTTACAATTAGGAGTAATATGTAATATTTAGGGGCGTTTGTAAGAGTGAAGTGATGAATATTCAACTAGACACTATAATCAAGCATGCGGGGTTAACAAAAAGTAATATACATAATTTTATTTTTCTTGATTTATCTATGCTCTATTGAGGTGAGTTATTGCATGATAGTTGTGATACACGGATGTGGTTTCATGCATTTGATTGATATTGATCGATGACTATTCCTGTGTGCTTTTCTTATTTTATTGATTTAATAATACATTATATATATTGCATGTTTGGGGGTTGTTGACTTATTTACATTCATTTTTCATATTCATGTTTAATTATGCTATTATAATTGTTGTTGTATTTTGAGCTTTGATACAATTTTAAAAAATACTAATGATATGAAATCAAGGGTCGACGCCTATACCTGTATTGCTATGGGATGAAAGCATCAGTGATATAAATGCTAGTTCTAAGGTCCTTACTATAATTTCTATGATGTTATGATTAGATTGGATGTCGTGTTCTAACAAGGTATGATTTATTCTGGTTCCATGTTTGGGAACGGGTATTTGATTGGTGGTACAATCCTTTCTGATTATGATAAAAAAATGGTAAAGTCTATGATTGGATAAGATTTAGATAGGACAAGTAATATAGTTATGTGATTTTTGTAAGGAATATTTTGGCCTATTTCAGAACCCATCCTACAAGTCTACCTCTCAAAAATGTTGGATGTAGTCTTCATATCGTGGGTAGACTTGTGTTTTGGGAACTAATATGGATGTAGAGGACTCTATCCAAAGTTAGTGGTGTAATGAGTGGGATCTTCCCATGAGTCGTGGCTTAACTCGAGAAGGAGGACACCTAAAATGACAAGTGATAGACACTTCATGATGATGGACTGGTTCATTAGATGATTCTTGTAACTTGGCTTACCCATTTTGATATTTTCTAGAAAGTCCATTCCTCGGTAGCATCGGATGTAGCCTTTATATTACCGATGGACTTGTGTTTCGGGGACTGATCGAGGATGTGGACTAGTTATACTTGGTGTTTAGGCCTTTGTAAATAAGATGGATATGTATAGGTTATTTTTTACATTATTCATAATGGGCTAGTCTTATCAAAATCATTTAGACCAGTCTATTCCTTGGAAGCATCGAATGTACCGTATTGCAGACGGGCTCCTGTGTAAGGGCTGACATAGAGGTAGACTTGAGTAAAGTTCCATTTAACTTAGCCACCTTTTTTGAATCCGATCAATAAGTTCATTATTCGGTTTTTTCGGATGTAGCCTTCCTACTGTTGGTGGAGTTGTGAATTGGGGACTGAGATAAGTGATTATGGATCCTTTTATATGTCTATGGTACAAGTAATGGTTTTGTAAGTTGACTTGTCAAAGGAAGGCCTGCACTTGGGATAGGATGAGGGTGAGATGTAGATACTTGTGATGTTTTTTATTTATTTCAGATATCTTGTTTATGTTGTTAAATATCTGAAGATATGCCCGATGAGTTGATATTAACATATTATTTTGACGAAAGTCCGTGGGACTTTGTGTTGATATTT
Source organism: Withania somnifera (assembly GCA_039654485.1). Classification (NCBI taxonomy): domain Eukaryota; kingdom Viridiplantae; phylum Streptophyta; class Magnoliopsida; order Solanales; family Solanaceae; genus Withania; species Withania somnifera. The sequence goes on along the minus strand of JBDJHY010735946.1, from coordinate 648 downwards.
CATTAGTTGGTTCTAGATTATTACTATTGGTTTTGCTAAGTATTTAGATTTTTTGTTGTTTTCTCCTATGCCCAATCTTTATAAACTATTTAAGTATGATGTTTCTGTAGCATGATGTCGCTGGAGGATTATAATTAGGTTGCCAGGGTAGTGGTGCTTATCACCCCTTAGTATTATAGAAATTTAGGGATACTTTTTGAGTACTTGTTATTTATTTCGATATCACTCCCTTTCTTTTCTACGCTTATGTAGGTTTTGAACCTGGAGTAGCTTGATTTGTCCTTACCTAGATCGCAGTCCAAGACTGACTTTTAAAAGATCTAGAGGTACCTGCGTGTAGTCTAGCAATCACCATGGACTTTTCCTATCAATTTTTTTATTTTTTATTTTTTTGCTCAGGATGGGAGACATTTAAGACCTATAATGTCTCAACCCTATATTTATATCTTTAGGGTCTTGTACATTATGACTCCATATTTTTTGAAGGGTTATTAGTTGGATTTTGTTTTATTTCTTCTTTTCTTCCCATTGACTCATTTTTTGTGCATTTTCCCATTTTTGATGTTGTTAGGTTTACTTTTCCAAGTTTTTTCAGGAGGTTCCATCACACATCAATTTTGGGTTGTGATAGATGAAAACCGTTTTAAA
>JBDJHY010735838.1:0-15611 GCA_039654485.1 Withania somnifera | reverse complement strand
TGTGTACAAATATAAAGTAAATTTGCCACTAAACTAAGGCAGATGAAGAGAATTCTTCTAGCCTTCGTTAGGAACAAAGGATTTGAACCTTTTTCTCACACGATCTTCATTTCAGCTACCCTGGTAGCAAACTCACACCCTTAAGTGTTTCTTCTTTATCTTGTTTCTCACAGAGTAAGCTTTCATGAAAAGTTACTCTGCAATTACCAGAGATAACAGGAGATGAAAATATTGTCATCATGCAATGTCCAAATACTATCCAACGGAAGTTTGTTTTCTGAGAATGTGGGCATAAACAAACACCTCTACAAGCATTAGTATACTTTACAAGCACAACACAAGATGTTCTACGAGGGGCGTGCTAGAGGCTCACAAGTGCATTCTCGACACAATTTGATCATCAATAGCGAAGTCGAAAAACTCTTGCACTCATAATGCAATGCAGCTAATAAATTCTTGGTGTTTGGAGGGAGGGGGAGTTATTGGGATCCGTAGAGATGATAAAACACCTTAGCAGAGATTGAATTACCTTGGTAGAGAATGAATTGCTCATGCTCCTCGCTACAAATTGGGCATCAATAGCAAAGTCGGAAAACTCATGCCCTCATAATGCAATGCAACTATTAAAATTAATGCTTCTCAGCTACTAACATTTTGGTAAATTGGAACTTGCGCATGATAATCAGACTATGCAACATAAAAAAAGGGCAGCCCGGTGCATTAAGCTTCTGCTATGCGCGGGGTCAAAGGAAGGGTCCGACCACCATGGTCTATTGTACGCAGCCTTACCTTACATTTCTGCCAGAGGCTGTTTCTAAGGCTTGAACCCGTGATCTCCTAGTCACATGGCAGCAACTTTATCAGTTACTACAGGGCTCCCCTTCAAAGACTATTATTAATCAAATTTAGTATTTCATTAGAGGAACAAGTACATAGAAATTAACTGTCCGTTGTCAGATAAAAGATACTCTTATAAAACATTCCCTTTAGCTCATAAAGTCAAATTACTCAACTAGCAGAATTATACCAAGTACCTTGCACGTCCTTACATATAACCAGCCCTACAACTTGTATACACCTACTACAAGGGGAGTGCAAAATATTGTTAAGTTTAAATAAGTATACTCAAATGTAGTATAGAGGCACTATCCCACTGTGATGAATACAACTATGTAAGTTGTGAAGTATAACCATGATAGGATTTAGGAGAAGAAACATAAATAATCACACCTCATTTCAGATCATTATTTATCTAAGTCCTCACAAAGATAAGTTATTTAAGAAAAGACGGACAGAAAGAGATGGTCTCAACCCAGCCCTCAAAGAAACATAGTACTAAACAAAGACTTGCAGAGAGACACTGCAATACCTGGATAACCTTCTTCATCATGAGATTGACTTCATTCACATGAGATATGTTTTCACATATTCTGAGTCCAAGTAACTTATAATTCAAACACTGTATATTGAACAGAAATCATTTTAGGCATAAACAGAATTAAAAGCCTCAAGAAGCAGCAACACATGAATCTTAGAATAAAATACCTGATCAAAGGAGTAATCGTTGCTACACTCAATGAGATGAAGAATGTCCAATGCGTTAGAACAAATTATTCCTATAGGAAGTTCCCTTAATAAATGGTGAAGAACAAGCGAAACACATGATGAGTTTCCAAATAACTCTGACTGGTTCCTCCCAAGTCCAAGTCCAATCAATATGTCTCCAACTTGCAACTGTTTCATAAATGCATTACAAGTCAATAGCTGTTGTTACGAAGTATCTCAAATCTAATTTGCATTTCTCATAACAGCTGGTGATGTGGACAAAGAAAGAATTCTGCACTACTCTAGCAGCATTTAGTTATTTATTACGCAAGATTTTGTGCCAAAAATCAAGTACGGGAGGAAGGTAGTGCGAAGGTAGGGAGTTCTGTTGTTGTGCTTGTGCTTATTCTGGCAAAAATTATTTGGTCTCTGGATCTGTGTGTAGATTAAAGAATACTTTCTGTTGAGGAGAGTAGGAAGAGGCCTAGGTTGATCGATAGGCCAGTTTTAATTTAATATCTTGTCTAGCAGTTGCCCTTTTCTTTAGATAAAGTTGTTTAGTCCTCCTCTTGAATTGAGGTATAGCAATTAATGAGTAGAAGTTGGTATAGGATGTGGAGCACAATTTCATTCCCAGCAGGGAAACTTTAGTATTTCTATTTTATTTACTCATCATACAATTTATTTCTTATTTCAACTAGTACTAACTGATAGACAGACAATTTTGTAGATCAATACAATTAAATTATTTATTGGCACATTCGGATTCCAATAGAGAATAGGTCAACCTCAGTCCATCTCGAAAAGGAATAGAGAACCTTATAACTTGAGTCGGGGTCTATCAAAGACAGTCTCTCTACCTCCAAAATGTAGGGAAGGTTTGCGTAAACAGTATCCTCCGCAGCTCCCACTCATAGGAATACGTTGGGTATATTGTTGTTGTCTTTTGTTATGCAGGACCCAATGCGGAGCAGATAATTGGTGTTGGGCATGAATCACAAGGCCTCTACTACCTTACCTCTCCTAATTCGTCTACAACATAGCCAGTTACAAATCCTCTAGACTTAATTCACAAACATTTGGGACATCCGAGCTCATTTAAGTTATAAAAGATGGTGCCCAGTTTATCTAGTCAATCCAAATTAGAATGTGAGACATGTTAATTTTGTAAGCACACTCACACTACCTTTCCAAGTAGTGTTGAGGGTCATGAAGGGTATTTTTTTTCATTAGTTCATTCCAATATCTAGGGTCTTAGTTAAGTTGATTAAACCTTTAGGATTTCATTATTTTGTTAGTTTCATTGATAATTATTCAATATGTACTTGGAATTTCTTACTGAAAGATCATTTAGAATTGGTTTTTATATTCAAGGGTTTTCGTGTTAATATAGTGTTGGAGTGGGTAAAAGTCCCACATTGGTTGGGGAATAGACTGACAGTTTGTTTATATGGACTTGGGCAATCCTCCCCTCATGAGCTAGCTTTTGGGGTTGAGTTAGGCCCAGGTGCTGTAGCTTTACATGGTATCAAAGCCAGGTCCATTCCCGTTTGGACTCCCGGTTCCACGCTCCAGTTGGGTCTGGGCGTGAAAGGGGGTGTTGGAGTGGGTAAAAGTCCCACATTGGTTGGGGAATGGACTGGCGGTTTGTTTATATGGATTTGGGCAATCCTCCTCTCGTGAGCTAGCTTTTGGGGTTGAGTTAGGCCAGGTGCTGTATCTTTACAGATAACAAGTGACGCATAAGAAAAGGAAACCAGCAAAAATGATTAATTCGAGTCAAGCACGACACTCTTACAGGGACCTCGAGGAATCACATCCAAGAAACCCATGTTTCTACAAGTTCAAGAGGCTATGAAGCACTCTCGCCTATGCTCTATCTCTCACTGAGACTCGAGACACATAATATCTCTTTGAAAGAAAAACAAGTTCCAATGAACTTAATTCATTATCTTTATCAAAAGTCATATCCTAAAATGAAATAAAACTACCTATTTATACCAAGGGGGAAAGGAAGAAGACTATCTATTACAAGAATACCCTTAATGAATACGGGCCTTGTTTAGCAAGTTGAGAATAGCCTCCTTTATTGGTGTATCCCTTTCCAAGATATTGTGTGCTTCCAAACAATCTTCCACATGTGTGTTTGATACTTGGGGTGCTTGAGAAGCTTTAAAACGCCCTTCAGAGGGCCTTACCTCGTCCACGTACCCGACACCTCTTTAAGTAGCAAATCTCCATAGAAAGTGCTGACCATGATCATATCATCCTCCCTTTTTTTGAAAAGGATTTGTCGTAAAATCCTAGCCAAACAATAAGGAAAGACAAAAGAAAACATCTCCACATGGCATGAGGGTTATGGTTATCAATAACAAAGCTATCATCATGCCATGGTTGCTCACTCTTTAACATATAACCAACTATATATAATAAGCAAAAGGGGTATGTAACCCCCATAAAATGGGTACTTGGTTACCAAAAGAACCAACACTGGGGCCACATGGATAGACACAGCATGGAAGAAACTCAAATATAATTCCTCTTGCCCGGTTTTCACTATTATCCACATACAATATACCCTCATGAGATGGAGTGTCATCCTATACTAATAGATATTATAGAAAGGTGTTTTGTAAAATGACTTCATCCTAGGTGTCCCTAACTGCATGACAACAATCCACTGTGAAAGTGCCACACAACATATCACATAGAGGGTCGCACAAAGAGGAAGAGACAAATAAAGAGCAAACGCCTCTTTCTCCCTCAACAAGTTCTTTGCCCCTTGACGTACTTCTATCTTTATAGAAGAGGTTTACAACTTCGGGAGGAACATCCTCACACTCTAGTGGGTTTATCACAAATAGTATAGCCCCTAAGAACAATACTATCATTCAAGCTCACACCGCTAGGCATTTTACTATGAGTGGTTTTATCCATTTCAAATAAAATATTGTACTTAATGAGTGAATGATAATTAAGGAGTGTCCTCATATGCAAGTTCACACTCAAGAAGATAAATATCATTGTTTGGTACAATTTCAAGCACTTGATCTTTACGAGAAAAACAAGCATTAGGATACTCAACACAAAGTATGCTCAAAGAGTCACTTCTACTTAAATGATCAACATTATCAATAATATCACTAAGTTGAGGTTCATTGATCATGTAATACACATCCTCAATTAGTGGACAATAATCAAGGTCTAGTTGATTAATAGAAGCATCACATGATAATTTACTATCATTTGGAGTAGAGGCATCAACACTAGGTGGACATGGAGTGCTCACAAGAAGAGTCAACTCGGTCATTAATAGGATTAGCTAGTGTATCCGCTTTCTCAAATTGTACACTATCATCTGAAGGCAAAGAATCATTAGGCTCATGTAGAGACAAGCTATTTCCCACACTTTGTTCATTAGAGAATATTATAGTGTCAAGTTTAGCTGTTTTACCTTGAAGCTCACTAGAAGAATCTTCTTTACCTTGTTTTGAAGTCTCCACTTTCATGTCTTTATGTTCGAACCATTGCTTGGCCGTGGAGATTAACTTGTCTATGAATTCTCTAAGTGTAGACTCCGGGGTGGGAAGTTGTGTTCCTTCATTTGCCATGCTTGTACCTACAAAAGAATCATGACGAAGAGAAGAACAAGGAAAAAGATTAGATTGGGTTTGTGGCAACTCGCTTTGACCTTTATACCCTTTGATTAATGAAATTAACAAGCCCCAAATACTTTTCTTACACTTTGAATTCAAGAGTTTTGGATCAAAACCCTCTTTTCATCATCTTCCTCATGAACACTTAAGAATAAGTTCTTGAATTTCAAAATCCCAACACTACTCAAACGAACTCCAAATCTTCTCAAATTTTAACCACAAGTTCCTTTCGAGATGAGGACCAAACCCCACTACTTTGTTTCATTAAATTTCACCTCAATCAAAGACCCAAATGAAGCCTCTTCAAACTTTGAAGAACACCATTGAAGGTGAACTTCAAGCTTTGAATTCTTCCTCAAATCTAACTCAAATCATTTCAAACTTGATCCCCAAGCTCCTTGCACTATGATAAACATTTTTTAACACTTTAGAAACTCTGAAATCAACAAATGAAACCCCAAATTGAAGTTCAAAATTCGGACTAAAAATGGGTAGAAGATGAACACCCAGATTTTGAACCTCACTCAAATGAGTTCGGAGTACCTTCAAACTTGAGATTTAAGTTCTCATGATGAAAGGAACAAACCCCAATAGGCTTAAAAAACAATTCCAAACACAATTGAAACCCACTTTATGTGTTCTTCAAGTTCACGAGGAACATGATGAACACTCAAAAATTGATCCAAGGATTTTCAACTCCAAATTCAACCAAAAATTGATCCAATGATTTTCAACCCTTTGGGCGGCTCTTCCTTGTGGGACGGCTGGCTGGGTGATTCTTCTCTGCTTGGACGGTGAAATGGGCGAGCTTCCCATTTAGGACAAGTTGGACTTGACTCCATCAAGTAGGCAAGCTGCCCAAAAGGAGACGGCTAGATGGGCAAGCTGTCCTTGCTGGGACGGGACTCCTCACTCGATGTCATGCCTTCACTTGATGTTATGTCTTCCTTGAGCCTCCATACATTGTAAATCAAGCCTTGGGGCTCTTTAGCGGCTTCTAATAACAGGCTTGAAGTTGTTGAAGATCTCGAGCTTGACTCCTTGTGAATGGTTTGACGATTTCCCGGGCATTATCATGAAGTCTTAGCTCCAACTCTTTCCAGAGCTGGAGACTAATTGTATTTCTGCAACATGAAGTCTCTGGTGTCCATTTGCCTTATAATATAAGTAGTACTGGATATTCTTATGCATATGATTGAAATTGGAATATGATATCCGGAGCATGTCATGTTTGACCATAGATGAATAAAAATTTCTGAAAATATTGTCAACATATGTGGCTTCTATTTCCATGTACATATTAAGAAACAAAGCTGGGACTTGTTTGGGGGAGATTACCGCAGATGACTGTACGTTGCTAAAATCTCACGAGGTTTAATATTTAGAAATGCTTTGTGCTTTGTATTTTCTTTCATTTATCCTTTAGCATTTTCGTTCTAGATTTTATTTGAAGTACTTGACCATATGTGTATGTGTGTGTAAATATTTTATAGTTCATTTATTTTAAAATAAAAGTTTTAGGGGCTGGTGCCCCCACCCATGGGACTAATAGTCTGCTTCCATTTCCTTCTTTTTAAATACTTTTATATCTACAAATCCTATAGGTTTTTATGTGCATCCGTCCTCCCTTATACATTGGGTCTTGTGAGTTTTGACATCTGAAGGAATGAGAAAGCATCTTCTGCAATAAGTAGGTGAAAGAATTGAATGATGTAGTGCTAGTGCTTAAGGATATGGGGGGACTCACTTTTCCCAGAGAGCTTCCTGGCATTATGTTTTTTTGAGAGGTGTATCTATCAGGGAAGAATAGTGTGAAGCTTCATCCTATTTCCTACTTTTGTTGCCCTTCTGAAATATTCACTGTGGGCTGATTTGTTTTCTTCCTTCCCTTCTGTAGAAGGCCTTGAGAGATATCTTTATCGGTTAAGCTAAAGTGTCAAGAATTATTTATACATATATAATGAGTGAAATTGCTTATTTGGGGATTGTTAGAAGAGTACTTGAGGTGTATTGGTGATTCATAGTTATGTTATCGTGCAAAGCTGTAATCAAGTGCTTGCGTGATTATTCACTAATATGCTAGTCAAACAAAAACGAAGATATGGTTGTGAAGTTCTGTCTGTATAGGTGGCTTAACTGTCTATGCTTGACTACTCTTCCTGACATTGCTATTTTAGTTTGGTCATGTCACTTATCTTATTTGGATATCAATTTAATAAGATAGTACCTGAAAGATGTCAAAAAGAATGGCAGTGCTGTGTGGCAGCAGGAAGAAGGAAATAAAGAATCCATTAGATGTGACATGTTTTCAGTTATACAAGGCTTTAGTGGGGAAATGGATGGTGAGATTTTGAGTTGGGGAACATGCTTTTGCCTTTGTGGAGAGAGGTGATAATGGAGAAATATGGGGTATTGATAAGGAGTTGGAGGACAAAAACATGTGAATATGCCTTATGGGTGCAGTATGTGGAGGAATATCTTGAATTGTTGGGAAGAGTTTAGCAGTAAGGTGTCATTTTGGGTAGGGGATGGGAGGAGGTTAGTTTTGGGGCAATTCTGGATGCGGGATAATATTTTGAGGCTTATTTTCATTACATTATCAGAATTTCGTGTTAGGAATTAACCGGTCCAACAAGTTCAGTTAAACAAGTTTGAAGGCTACAAGATAGAGAAGTATTTGGGATATGAGTTTTAGAAGTAATCACCAAGGTTGGGAGGTTACTAAATTTCAAAGTCTTGTTGAATTGTTTCAGAAACATTATAGGATCATCCTGATGTTTGGATATGTGGGGAGTGGGAACAATGGGGTATATTCTGTTAAGTCATATTATGAGAAGCTTTAGATCAGTGAAGAGGAAGCCTTTCCACATTCATTGGCTTGGATTCCTAAGGTTCTGAGAAAGATGTGCTTTTCACTTGGTTGTTCAAAAAATGTAATTTTGGTTAGGAGCTTGAGAACGAATAGGGTGAGGTAATTTTGACGGCTGAGAACTTGAGAAAGAGGAGGATTACGTACATCATCATCATCTTCTATGTTATTGAGTAGCTTGTCGGTTATGGTGAATGATTCTGAGATGGTTGGAATAAAATGGATTATGCCTGGCTTTGTGAATGAGCTGTCGTTTACCTGGAACCATGGAATTCCAGTTGCATAGATGTGAGTAGTCTAGGGAGAAAGAAATAGGAGAGCTTTTGAGGGTGTTCTTTAAGGAATAACCTCTTATCCCTTATTCCTTTTTGTTGCATCCATGAGGTTCCTTTATTTATAGGAGATTGGTAACATTGGTAGAAAATCCTAATCTGTTCTACCTTTTGCAGTACAGGTGTTTATGCCCAAAATGCAATAAAATCTTGTTACTTCATCTGAAGAATCTGTACTCACTGTACAAAGAGTTCCATAACAGAATACACCTATTTCTTGGTCCCCATCGCCCATTAGTACTGTGCACCTGCAACTATATATTGCATATCACATATTCAAATTCTTGGTGTTATCTATCTATACTTTATATCTGCTTTAAAGTTCCATTTATCTTTAATATTAACCGCATCGAGCAAAGTGATTAAACTTCCTACTTTATGCAATAGTAAAATAGTCAAAGCTTGTAATACTAGAGTTAATGGAACTGTGAATATCTGATACTTTGGATTGCACAGGTTTTCTACTGGTTTCGGAATCACAGGTGGTAGTGCTTTGATCCATGAGTTTTTTTCTAGAGAAACTACAAATCCTATACATTTGACTGTTGACACTGGATTCACTAATGGAGAAGCTTCTGTAAAAGGTTTTGTTTCTGTGCATTTATCTATTGGAGATCAGCAGCTTGCTGCACAATTTCAGGAAATTCCATTGGACCTGCATATGGTTGAAGCTGAAAGGGTTGGATGTATGTACTTACCTCCAATACCATATAGGATGGGCTATTTTTCTTGCATAAGTTTTGTGTTTCCCTTTTTTCTTCTTTTTGATTTTTCTTCATGTTGTAACTTGAAATCAGGGAATCGGAGTTTGACCTAACTTTGAGGGATTTTGGGGTGTGTGGGGAATCTAGCCAAGAAGCATTGTTATGATTTCTTGCTTTGCTGTTTACTGATTCCATAGTTACATGAATTCAGTATAATAGTTTTGGTAATCTAGTTATCACCCATCCAAAGGAGATCTAGATACAAAAGTAGCCACACGCTAAATGTATTACCCAACCAAAGGAGAGATACAAAAGTAGCCAACTCTCAGTGTATTCCAATAGAAAGCGTAAGAGGTATCTTCTTTATGTTTGGTAGGAGAAACAGTCAAAAGAGCACAAGCCATGTTAACTTCCTTTGCACAATGAAGTTTCTTACTGGAGTTCTCTTATGTTCCTTTACCTCAGTTGATATACTTAAGACGACTGCAGTAGAAAAACTTCCCAATGATCTTGAAGGAATGGACGCATCAATGCAAGGATTACTTGCTCTGATTGATGACATCTACAAATATGTTGACGATGTTGTGGTAACTGAATTTGCAGTACTCAGTTTTTGCACTTGCTCTTCCTGTTTAAGTCATTTTCCATATTGGTATCCCTTTGCAGGAAGGGCGCGTGCCACAAGACAATAAAATTGGAAGGTTCATTTCTGATAACGTGGCTTCCCTTCCCAAGCTTTCACCTCAAGTGTTTGAGAAGCTTGTTAATGATGGCCTCCAGGTATTTGTTTTAACTTTTACCTTAATTGTATTGCTAATATCCAATATCTCCTCCCTATTCCCGCTCCAACCTACTTAACCAAGTGGAAAGAAAATCGGAAAAGAAAGTAAAATACAGACATCAGTTTATTTCTCCCTAGTTTTTAAGCACTGCAGTTAGAAATGTCAGGAATCACCTTTTGGTGATTATTTATGGAAAGAAGCTTCAGTGACCCAGTACGGGTGTGGCTCAGTGGTCAATGAAGTGGATTGAGAATCTGAGGTCTCAGGTTCAAATCCTAGCAGAGACAAAAACATTAGGTGATTCTTCCCATCTGTCCTAGCGTTGCTGGACAAAGTTATCTGGTATCCCTTGCTTGTAAGGGGTGACAGGTCTCTCGTAGATTTAGCCGAGATGCACCAAAGCTGGCCCGGGGCAACACGGTTATCCAAAAAAGAAAGAATCTTCAGTGACCCACCAATTAGCTTTATGGCAATTTCTGCATCAACTTCTAAAACAATAAAGTTTCTTACTCTGTTTAAACACTTTTAGGTATGAGAACAAAGTGAGAGATTCTTCCCTTTTCCTCTTGGCCATCGTTTTTCCAATCCATGCACACCTGCCTTCGCTTGGTCCCTCCACTCCACAGGTTCTTACCCCTTACCCTAATCATCTAGGGCCCTTTCTCTTCTTTCCTCCTTCCCAGTTTAAAAGAAGCATGCCGTCCCACCTAAAAGCTCACCCTTAATTAACCAGGAGCAGCTTATGTTCCTGCAATAATAGCAGCCATGCTATCACTTTAATGGATAATCATACATCTTTTCCTGCATCTTAAATGGTAAAAACTAAAAGCTGAGATGTATCAATCTTTGGCAAGTGAACCTGGAAAATGCAGTATTAGTTATGTGAACTTGAACTGGTGTATTGTGTTTTTTCTTATTCCTGTCCATTTCTTTCCTTGTAAAACTCTGGTTTCGTTCTGTTTCTAATTTTTCAAGTATATTAACCTTCTTCTCACTCCCCGACCAACAGGCCTTCTCACTGTCTTATCAGCTTTTCCTCTTTAATATTAAGCACGTGTAATGTTGGACAAAAAATCGCGATTCATTACGCTAGTAGAATGTAGCATAAGCGCTAAGTTGTGCAGTGTCATAAAGGGGCCATTTGGTAGAGTATATAAAAATAGTGCACAAAATATAGTCTTGCATTAGTAATCTTGTAATAGTTATGGTGAGATTTTTTTGCACCCAAGGGTGTCGCCTAATAGTCAATGAGGTGGGTTAGAGAACCATGAGGTCTAAGGTTTCAAGTTCATACCCCGACGAAACTAAAAGTAGAGGTGATTCTTCCCATCTGTTCTAACTTTGGTGGACAGAGTTACTTGTTACTGGTGGGAGGTGTCAGGTATCGCATGGATTTAGTCGAGGTGCACAAAAATTGGCCCGGACACCCCAATAAAAAAAAAAAAAAAAAAAAGTTATGGTGAGATTTTTCTTCTCAAGTGTTTGGTTTGGTGTATTGAAAATTAAATGTATTGTATTATTTCTTCAAAGAAAATATTTTTTTATAAGATATCCTCCATAAATATGGTGGAGGACGTGGAAAAAATTGAGGGGTAATTGCGTCTTTAACAATGCTAATGCATGCATTAGATTTCATTGCATTACTAATACCATGAATTTTCATATATACACCTTAATACCAAATAGAGTGTAATTAATGCGAACATTAGTTATACATCAATTCAAAAGATGTACCAAACAAGGGACCAATAATACACAAAGCTAATGCATGTGTATTGTGTTTTCTAATTCACTCTACTAAATGACCCCAAAGTGTGTATGTGATGAAAGATTTTGAGGGATAATTGTGTCTTTAACAATGCTAATGCATGCATTAGAATTCATTGCATAATTAGTACCATGGATTTCCATGTGCACACCTTAATGCCAAATAGTGTATAATTAATGCAAATATTACTTATACATCAATTCAAAAGATGTATCAAACAAGGGACCAATAATACACAAAGCTAATGATGTGTATTGTTTTTTCTAATGCACTCTGTCCCAAAGCGTGTATGTGTCGAAAAAAGGGTCTAGGGCTGCAGTTACTTAAAAGAAAAAAGTTGAAGGGGCTCTGTGAGTGGTGGCTGTGTTGCCACCCTAAAATATATTGATCTTGTAGAAAACAACATAAATGCTAATGAGTTTGTCCGTCATACCATTGATATGAATGAAACTTAAACCAGATTGGATTGGCTTAACCTAAATTAAACTTTCCTTGCAGGACCAGTTGCTCTTGCTCTATTTGGCAACCCTCACAAGGACACAACTGAGCTTCGCTGAGAAACTTAACACTGCTGCTCAAATCCTGTGATGATGATTAATTCATTCTTCATTTTGTAGTGCAACTATAGAAATTTGTCTCGGTTGCCGATTGTTGGTTAGAACGATAATGAAGTCAGTCCTTTTGACAGACGGGATGTCATTAGTTTGGAGAATTAATTGTATGCTACACTTTGTTATTAGTTTACATTGTAGCTCTTCTTTTTTCCCCGGTTCTGTACAACAGAAATACCTACTTGAGGATGAATTTTAATCCATTATGGAGGCGCCTGAAATTAAGGAGTCTTCTTTTTCGATAAATTGTAAATTTGTTGAGCTTTGCCATTAGTTTCTTTAATTTGTTTCACTTTGTTGTGTTGTTTTGATCCTTATTTTGTTAGTTATGAGTAGTGTTAGTCTGGCACTTCCCTATTTGCATGGGACTTCACATTTTGAGGCATCTTAGAATGGTAGGAAAAAACAATTCTCTGAATTTATGGAGTAATGTTTGATAGTACAATTTCAACTAAGAAATGCTCAAAACTCAAACATCAATACGAAGCGACCTTTGTCTAAAACCAGGAGAATTCGTTGACAAGTCAGTTCTCGGTTTGTTCTGATGTTCTCTTCAGCGTGCAGACTCTAATACTTGAAGAAAAAATGGTTTCTATCTATGAGATAGGAAAGCCATGTCTATATTGAAGTAACTGGGAATGTTAAACGGGTTCCAATGTTTTGTTTAGTGCTCCTTAGCTAGCGTCCAATTGTCATGATTCAAAATTCAGGTCATGATGGAGTCTACAACTCTCCTATAGACAAGCCTAACCCTATAGTTCCGAGCTATGCATAATGGGCTGTAAACACTCGACACATGCTGCAAAGCGAAAAGAATAAGCAACAACATAAAAGAACGGAAGCAGAATAAATGCATACACAATCCAAATCCTAAAACCTAGTGTTACTGGCATACAGAGTATCCAAAAGAAAGAAATACGAAACAACTCCTACAAAAGTAATACAACATAGGGCTTGCCATAGACAGAATTAAGCAGGTCGACATCAAGGAAACCACGGTCGGCAAAGCTCACCGTAAACTTCGCAATCGGCTGTATCTACTCCGCACGATTACGACGTCTCCGCTAACCTCTGCTAGTATCTGTACTACGAAAACGGTATAGAAGTGCAACATGAGTACCAAACAAGGTACCCAGTAGGCATCATCGGTCGACACAGCTAAAATAAAATGCAAGTAATAAAGACGAGGAAGTAAAATAGGTCAACAATAGTAGGAAAACGGTAAAACTAATAGATATGCAGAACGGTAAGATACTAGAAGTGTAAGTACATATCTACAGGAACTAAACATAGTGAACACGATCCAGAGTGACTAATAACCGAAAACTCGAAATCGAAGTAAGAAAACGTACCTGTGCTCTAGCTAAACTAGGACCCAATTTACTGAAAGGATATATATATATGTATGCACTACGAATAAAGGATCGAACACTAAGATACAACTACGTTAGGAACAGAAAGTAAACATAAAACCTACATGGCTTCCCATACCTCTGGTAAGTATAAAAAGCACAACAAAACCCACCATGACTTCCCTCTTAAGCTTGGTAAGAACACATAATATGAAGCAAATACACGGGTGTCCAGGAAAGTAAAATAGAGTAGTATCATGTAGTGTCAACATTATCCTCTCAATATTTGCAGTGCCAATACTCAGGGCCTCGCCCCATCAGTGTCAATACTCATCCCAACAATAATATACAGGTGCCACGACACAATATAACAACAACAATACTGATAATAATGAAAACGGAAAGTAATCGGAGTTTAGGATAGGCCAAAGGCCACCAGCTAAGAATTCATCTCGCAACACTCGTCGCAAGATAACCAAAATAGTTCCCAAGGTCTGTATCCCCCATGCGGTGAGGCCAGGACCCGGGCATACAACCCTTCATTCTCTATGCCCTTCCACGAGCCCCCAGAATCCAAAAAGGATATCAGTTAAAAATATAATGATCAACCTAAAGCCCAACCCACACTACTGGCCATATAACAATCACAAAATAATAGCCTAGTCTACAATGCACATAAATAAACCTAGCTTACCTGGGCGCCGGTAAAATCCCCAAAATGCTCGCACCGTGGGCCTGAAGCTCCAACACAACCGAAGTCACACAAAACTATACAATTACGATCCAGGGATCAAAATATAATGACCCTCGTGGTCAGTTAAGATAACTGCGCGACGTTTTGCATTCTAGAGAGTTTCAATAGTTGCTTCAAGTCAATTATGACTTGTTGAGACCGATAGTTCGGATCCTTGGCGACTCGGTTGAGAAATACCTCAAATTGCATGTTTTAGACCCTAAAACTAAGTACTCATTGACCAAAGTCAAACTTTCCTTCAAGACTAGCTCAGAATTAAATTCCGATAATTTTGTTAGCTCCGAAATGCCAAACAAAGTCAAGATTGACCTTAAGTTTGTGTTTCAGAGTTTTTATTTACAATTTATGCCAATTTGTGGACTTTAGTTAAGTTAATGGCCTAAAGTGGAGCTTGGGTGGTACTTCGATGTTCGGAGTGTCGGATCAGAATTCTAATGATTTCGATAGCTCTGGAATGGTGATTTTAGGCTAGTGGAGGTGTTGGTATAATTTCTAAAATTGTCGTTATAATTTCGAGGTGTTAGTGAAGGATTCTTAAATTTAGCTTAAGTGTTGACTTGGTCAACATTTATCCAAAACGACCCCGATGCACAATTCGTTGATTTCAGAATGTGTTTTCCATATGAAATACATATTTGATTTGTCAAACTTAGACTCTGTTTTAATTTCAAGGTCCCGGTTGGAAACTCTGAAAATTTCAGCAGAAACCTGCAACTGGTGCAGGTGTAGCCCTTTAGCGCGATCGCGATAGTACCTCCGAAATCGCGACCTGAGTCGCGCGATCATGGTGGTTGCCCAGAAAATCCGATTGCACAATCGCGACCCCTTTACGCGATCGTGATGGCTGCCAATTTTCCCAGCGCGATCGCGGTAAACAGTATGAGATCGCGATGACCGCTGAAACTGGCAGTATATAAGTTCTTGCACGACCCCAACTTTTTATTTTAGAAAAACCTTGTGTTGTAACCCGTTTTTGAGAAAAAATCTTCTCCCAAACAGCATTCCAAGGCTAAGGAAAATTCTCTTGGCATTGTTCTTCAAATTCTATGCGTTTTTGGGTAAGTCTTCTTTGCTTTTTATTCTTAAAATTAGTTTCCACCATTAATGGCTTCAAGGGTTGAAATTGATAAAATCATGCCATAATCCGTATAATTTCTAGTAATTCTTCATTATTTGAGGATACAGTGCTTCTAGTATCAATTATACATCGAAATTCCAACGTTAAATTCATAAAGATT